>BLKM01002316.1:1190496-1289175 GCA_013340265.1 Coptotermes formosanus
TGTATGTATGTATGTATGTGTGTGTGTATGTATGTATGTATGTATGTATGTATGTATGTATGTATGTATGTATGTATGTATGTATTATGTCTTATGGTTCATGTACAGGAATTTTCACTCCTGCGAAGGTCCTAGCTGCAGTCTATCTGCTTGTACAGTCCAGTCCATTGTTTTCTCGCCATTACGTCCCAGAAGTGACATAATTTTGTTCACTGGAATAGAAAGCGAATATTGTTTGCATAATCTTTGCCCGAATTAAATGAAAGGAATTATTTTTTGTATTACTAACAAGATTATAGTAGGCTGAAGCTCGTCTGATTATTAAAGCAAGGAAATAATGTTTAATCGTAAAACCCAAGTTATGGCAGCAATAAAGACGGATTCCTTTAATTTTTTCTTACGTTAAATGATATCGCGATCTCTACGCTATTTCGCCCTTCGTCCCAAACACCTCCATTCTGTAAATAACGTTTCTTGTCGCTTTTATCTCTTACGTTTAATGTGTCTTATAGCTACAAGTTAGAGTATTCTTTCTTGTTTTTAATTCTGCAGTTATTTAAAATGCAAAGGTTTTACGGGTCTTCTGTCTTGATGGAATTGTTGAACTTACTAATTCTCTCGTACCCTTAATAGGAACATCTGTGTTGTCCCCGCACACGCTTCCCTTCCAAATGAGCTCGGCCAATTTTCTTCGATGTCATAGCAGTTTTTGTACTGCAGGAATGCAATATGAAAAAATATTTAAGGATTGGCATTCCGATTCTAATGCTTATTGGAACTTTGCCTTCAGATTTTGACTCGTCTACGGCTTCCTGTCACTGCCAGTACTTCAAGAAAGGAAAAACTTGTAGCTAAATTTAGAATGAACCCGTATTTTCTACAGTGGAGTTTTCTCCGTTTCAAATGGAATTTTGATTCAGATTCTTTGTGCTTTTACTCAGTACTGTCAGTTAAATGCAGGGAGAGTATATCTAGCTGGATATAGCTGCTTCTTTCAAGCTTTTACCAATTCTTAAGATGATTCATCCCCCTTGTTTTCACAGTACAGTTAAAAATACAAAATATTCTGTTTAAACGCAACTATTTATTTCTCAAGGAAATTAGTTACTTGTTTTGCCTAAAATATAGCCATCGTGAAGCTTATTACGAAACAAAAGAAAAAAATTCACAGCTGCGTGAGTTTGACATCTCGAACCTAGCAATATAATGTTATGTAATATGCAGATATATGCAGCCTCGGGAACAAAATCGTAGTATATTTTAAAACTGACACAAACATACAATTAAAAATATATTGGAATTCCAACATATTTTTAAAGCTGTTAATTTTTTAAAATCATGTGCATTTATGCCCGACGATGATCCTATCGGCGAAATACGTAGAATTGTTGAGCATTGTTGAATACAAGAAACTGTTGTCTTTTACGGTAAATCCAAATTACCATTTCAGTACCATTTTATTGTAAGTACAGTGGGATGAATTCAATGAAAATAATTACAGTTGCAAATTTTGTCTTTTTAGTTTTTGCATACAGCCTGATGATTGCGTGATCTTAAGTCGAAATTTGTACACTGAGCTGATTTCAAGGCTTTTAAGTGTACAATTTTGTGTGATGAAGGTGCGATGGGTTTTATTTTTGTTGTAACACAACGAGCTGAATCACCTCAAAGAAACTGCATTTTTCCACAGCCTGCAGTTATGCTTGTCGTATGATTCTGACAGTACACAAGGACTCTTTTACCAGTACGGTATTAATCGGTTATTTTTTTAATAAACACGGTCGTTGTTCTCTGTGGGGTAGTCACTGGAGTAATTAGAATAATGTTGGTGAGTTGCTACTACGCGATATTTTGTAGAAATGCACCCTTTACTATGTTGGGCTCTTCTTACGGTGTTTCTTTTCCTATGTTCTTCCGCATTGTTATCGGGCGTCGCTGTTAACGTCATTGCTCCTTAATAGGTAGGTGACTGTGTCAGCTGACAGTGTGGAGACGGGCTATCGCAGGCTGGTTGTTTCTGTTACTTTTCTCTGCCTTTCTATGCAAAATCTGGGATTTTATTTTAAATTAGGCGAACTTTTTCCTTCCATGTCCCTTACAGTTTATGATTTTGTCATTTTACCTGAGCAGCAGTCATTTAACAAACAAGAGACCATTCACCAGAGATGTCTGTGTTACGGAATTCTACAGTAGACGTTTTGACAATGTGAAAGTGGCCTTTGTGTTCCGCAGGCGCTGTTTGCTCCCCACCTTATCAAGCCTGTCTCTATAGCGGTATTAAATTCTGTACTTTTCTCAAACAATGGCCCTTTCTTGATGGGTTTAGATGGTATTGCAGGTCACTGCTTGTTCTACTTCGGCGTTGTGCTTTGTAGACGTGTTTCCCTTTTCCGCCGGAAATTGATGGCTGGTATCAGACAAATGGCGAATCCAGCACCAAGACGTCGTTTATCCTTACTTCCTTCAGAAAATGGTGCACACATTTGTAGAACTGCAGGCAAGAACAAGCACTGTTACTCTGTCCTTATGAAAAATTTCTTCTGTAATAATTTTAAGTACGGCTTACATTTAGTTGTTTGAAGATTATTTAACAATTCCCACAGTAACTCAGACTTATAGCGCCGAATGACTGGATGATACTGAACGATAAATTGGAAATTCTTTGGAAAAAGTGGTCGTAGCACCAGTTAAAGTATGTCTTCTGTCGCAGCATCGTGCTGTGGTAATTATAGAAACCACGGCAAGTCTCAATATACAGTGCTCTGGCCAAGGTTTGAACCAAGCACGGGTCTTATAAAAATCCGAAATTTAACCATTTGAGCATAATTTCTCTGCCAGGCACAGCATACATTGTAAAGTTTCTGTAGTTGTGCTTTTCCTGTGTATCTGTTTCTGGAGATTATTTTAAGATTACAGTATTTATCGCAAACAGCAGAAATGATTGATTTGTGTAATGTATGCTGGAACATTTACAGTAGTCCTGCAGTGTGTTATAGACAGGACTACAAACTGAGTCTCCGAGGAGAAGACTAGCGTTCAGCCAATGTTTTATTTTATTACTACAGACTACTGAGTGTTATCATGGCCGTGTCTGTGTGGGGGGTATTCCTTTCAAATAACTATTTAACTAACCGGGGGATTTTCCAAAAACTTTGTACTAACTATAAGCCACTCCGCGTTTACACTTGTTACATTTCCACTACAAATAATACAGACATTGCAGCCGTGCGAATTTCTGAGGTGTAAACTATTGTAGCGCCGCTTAGTGTCAAGGTTTGTTACCGAGCTTAGCAAGGGAGCTTTGAAAAGCGTGCAGTTCTGCTAGTTACTTTGCAGAACGTGAATAAGCTGCACTACTCTCCCGTGTAATGGCTATGGGTACTGGGGGTGGGAGTGTAAAATTATACGTGGAAGTTTATCGTATACTTATGTACATATGGGGTGCGCGGTAGCTCAGTTTTTTGAGGCACCGTTCTACAAGCCGGAAGGTGGCGGGCTCGATTCCCGATTGGGTCTTTGGGATTTTTCATTAGCTTAATCCTTCGGGCCGAACTGTACCCCTGGGTCGGCTCAATCTCTAACAGAAATGAGTACCAGGGATATCGCCGGGGGGGGGGGGTAAAGGCGACCGTCGCGTGGGGCTGACAACGTTGCAGCCTGCACGTGCTGACTGTCTAAAAATTCTGGCAGTCTCAACCTCCTGGAGCCCTAAGGGCCTGTCCAGACCTGTACAGGGATTGTTTTGCTTTATGTACATATTTTGTATGAAGAGTTCATATTATGATGGCTGCATAACAGCGATCGATAGTGTCAATATCTGACAGACAAAACACGTTTGAAATGTGAAATACACAAATCATGCATGGGAGTTCATCCCTCATTGATTAATTATTGACTTACAGCTTGTGGTTAATATCCTTGCAGCATATACTGAAGTATCTATAGTGACTCGTCTGAAGCTACTTGAAGACCATTCTGGTCAAGAGAGTCAGGTGTCAGTGCTCAGTTCCTGTCTTATAGTGGATTTCAGTAGGTAATGGTGTCGGACCTTTGAGTTCTGTGAGCAGAGCATTTGCTAGTTGCAGTCGAGTTTACGAATGCGTAGAGTTGTACCTGGACGCACCTGTATGTGTCTTCATTGCCTAGTGCTTAGTCACAGAGCTAATATTATGCAGTGCCCCATCGCCGTATTTCCCAAGTGTTCTGCAAATATTGTTCCTCGTTGTTGGTTCATGCACTTTGAACATACTGAAGTAACTAATGTACTGGCACGTTGGATGATCTGCAAAGCTTGGCTTTCGTCTCGACTGTTAATCATTGCTTGCTTTCGGTCAGTGTAATGAAGAAACAATGCTGCAAAGACTGAATGAAATTGTGTGAACCTCTCTCTCGGGGTTTCGTGCCGCGTTCTGCACGCGCCAGTTTCTAAACGATTGTGTATAAAGCTGTAGTTAAAAGCGGGACAGGGGGTAGTATACGCTGGGACAATATGACGGCGATTATAGTTAGTTTATTTGAATTCCTTTATTAGGTGGAAGTGCATTGCTGAACTGCATAGTGATTCGGTATAGCGTGTATATTACAGGGACTATGCCAGGAGTTGGATGTGGGAGGAATCTCAGTTCAGATCCCGACAGGGTCAAAATATTTTTGTGCCTCTACTTATTATCGTTAAGGCTGAATCCAAGGCCCCCACAGCCCCCTGCTGGATAAGTACCGGAGGCTCATCCCTTGAGAATAAAGCGGCCGGAATGTGACTCTAACCACTCACTTACCTCAAGCTATAACCCAGTGTATGAACGAGTGGAGCCGTACCTCAGCCGTCCCACGTCGTGTCATGCAGTGTAAAGACACTGCTTTGCTGAACTGCTGGTTGTGTCCATTATTATATTCCCTATTTAAAATAAAAACACCGCACCACAAACCCTATTTGAGTTTTGTGAAACTTGGCATGAACATATGTCACCATGTATTTCCGTACTTTCATAATTTATAGCATTTTGTTATCAAGAGTAGCAGTATGGCCGTCATTCGAATTTGTGAGTTGGACGCAAGACTAACGCCATTGAACATAAGATCAGAAATAATAATGATAATAATAATTATTATTACTATTATTATGCCCGCTTCTGGTTTTAAAGGAAATTCTTATGTAGGCTATTTATAACGACACAATTTCTTTTCCATTTCATTACTAAGTTATTTCTGGAATATGAGGATGTATTCAGAGTGTATGGATCGAGCTGGCGTCAGACGAGGAATTTAATCTGAAGCACGGGAAGTTAAAGCAAAATTGGCTTTGTATCATAATTATTCTGAACCTGTTAGAGACAGCGTGTCACAGCCTTACTTCCATAAACCCATATGTTGACGACCGCCATACACGCGCTATCGTGAACCCACTAGACCCGGGTGCAATCCGTTCATGGCGACAATGTTCGCTGAACTATCCTCTGACGTCAGAAGACTTGTCTCTGACGCTACAGTTCCCTTTATCTCCCAAGGTTTAAATGAGTTTGTTGCGCCGAGAAGATGGTAAATAAAATGGATAGCTTGCAGAAAAAGGTGGAAGAAAATAAGGCGGCAAAGAAGAATAATTATAAAGTGAAGGCTAACTGGGGGGAAGAGGAAGCGTGAAAGAAAGGTGTTGAGGAGAAAAATTAGAAGATAAAAGTTTCTGGGAAGAAGAAGAGGAATCAGAAAGTGTAGAACGTAGCAGGGGGTAGGTCATAAAAATCAAGTCGTTTCTTGTTCATTAAGACGCAGACATAAGGGCCTGTTGGCCAATTTAAACATCATACTAACGCAAAGCATAACTGACACACAAAAAAGCAAAAAAGAACAAGGCGCAAGAAAAATCATACGGTACAAAAATAAAGAGGAGAATGAAGTTCAAGTAAGAGTAGAATAAAGGGCGCCTTAAAAGATGCAGGATGATGGAAAGAAAATTAATTTAAGATTGAGAAGGTCAGGATGATGAAAGGAGTGGAAGAAGGAAGATTATACAGCAAATGTAAATGTGATGGAATGACGAGGATCAGGAAGAAGGAAGATTATACAGCAAATGTAAATGTGATGGAATGACGAGGATCAGGAAGAAGGAAGATTATACAGCAAACGTAAATGTGATGGAATGACGAGGATCAGGAAAAAGGAAGATTATACAGCAAATGTAAATGTGATGGAATGACGAGGATCAGGAAGAAGGAGGATTATACAGCAAATGTAAATGTGATGGAATGACGAGGATCAGGAAGAAGGAAGATTATACAGCAAATGTAAATGTGATGGAGTGACGAGGATCAGGAAGAAGGAAAATTATACAGCAAACGTAAATGTGATGGAATGACGAGGATCAGGAAGAAGGAAGATTATACAGCAAACGTGAATGTGATGGAATGACGAGGATCAGGAAGAAGGAAAATTATACAGCACATGTAAATGTGATGGAATGACGAGATCAGGCAGAAGGTGAGGTGAAAGTGAATGGAGGTGTGAAGAGCAGTTAAAAGTTGAGTGATAGAAGAATAAGAAGGTATGGAGAGGAAAGTCAGCAAGTATTAGAAAAAGGAAATGAAAATTGAAGAATGAATAGTGCTGGCGAGAAAACGAGTGGAAACCTGACGGAAGGACATGGGGAGGACAATGATAGAGGAATGAAAATGAAAAGTAGGAGAAGATATGCTACTTAGTTAGGCCTAGCAGGACTTAGTTCTTTCGCTTTAGTTTTTTGGAACGGTGTCATGTTTTTACCTGCACAATGACTTCCGTCTGAAACTAACCAAACTATTGAGAAAGGAAAAGCAGGGGTGGGTAGAATTGTTGGAACGAGTTGGTTTTGACGTCCTCTGCCGAATGGTAAATGAGCCTCGACTTCCGCCCCAGTTGTCTGTATCGATTTACCCCCCAACCTGACCTCACCATCCCCACACACACACACACACACACACACACACACACAGAGGAAACAAAAGAAAGAACGACAAAGCAAAAAACACACAACACAAAAAAGGGAGACAAAAAGAAGTTATTTTTTTAACATGTAGACATCCGAAACAAAACGACGCTTCCATGGAATTCCAAATTACTTTTTCTGTTTCGACAAACGTTCAGAAGAGGGTTGGGAGCTCCGAGAAGTTTGGGGTTGTATTCTATAGTTGATGGACTACAGAGAAGGTCTGATGTGTAATAAAAGAATGCCAAATGTTTGCATGTACACTTTATCGTGAATTTAGTGTACAGATGGCAGCAGTGTTCGGCTCAAAGTTAAGGGCCATATATAGTGATTCCCTATTGTCGTCTTTTGCTCCTTGTCATCTTTGACTTCTTTCTCTTAATTTCCTCCTTCTTATTCTTGACAGCTTACAGTGAAATCCTCTGCAACTTTCTGTCTCCTTGTGCGTTCGCGACTGTCTAGCTTCTACCGAACGACATGTTAGTTTGTGGGTCTGTATTCATATGTGTGTGTGTGTGTGTGTGTGTGTGTGTGTGTGTGTCTGTAATGTATGTATGTATGTATGTATGTATGTATGTATGTATGTATGTATGTATGTACGTGTATATATGTACTGCATCTGTGTATGTAGGTAGGTAGGTAGGTAGGTAGGTAGGCAGGCAGGCGGGATGGCAGGCGTGGTGGTAGGCGTGTGTTGGGTAGCTATGCAGACGGACAGGGGATCACTGGATTGGTAGATACATAAGTATATTTAATAACTGCACGTACTTTATAATATCCCCGAACTGTCTGTGCGTTAACATTTTTGCTTCAACGATACTGCATCAAACGCATTCATCAATTCGGTTGTAATATTTTTTCCAGTTTTTAGTCGTAAATTAAGAATTGCCTCAGTAAAATACGGTACACTAATGTGGAATTTCAGGCTGTGTAAGTCGGTACAACATGCCAAGTGACTGCTGGGAGGAGGCCCTCCCCGTAGTTCCTGGAAACGAAAACTTGCTTTTCATCGCTACCATTCCATAACAAAGGGGAAACGAACCTCAAAGGATGAGGCCAAGTTGCAGATGTATGCGTTTATGGAAGGATAATATTAAGAGACATATTAGAATTGCTATGTTTGAGAGAGTGGTCTAGACTCAAGTGAATAAATGTGGGGTCTAATAACGGGCCTTTTCTGTTTCTATCACAGTAATGAACCGTCGGACACTAAAAGTGTCTTTACGAGCTCAGTAAGTACTAAGTTCAAAGTGGAGTCCCTGCTCCATGGAGTTAGTTGCAACAGTGCTTACTATCCACAGGCCTAGTGACAGTGTACGATCTTAAAGCTATCAGATTTGGTGGGGCACAACTTGACTCGCGGTTACACTCGTAGTGTCAGGACCTTTAGTGTAACTGAGGTGACTGTTAAAGCGATGCTGTGTCCGATACACATTCCGCTGATACGCAGTTGGTAGTATAGCTTATCATATTGTGGTCTTCTCAGTACCGCTAGCAAAATTCCGCGATATTTCCTGCAACATGTCACACAACCTTTCATTCTGTCGCGCTTCGTCTGCTTAGTCATTCATAAACGCCACTTTATAGAAAATCCATGGCGTTCGTTTTATCTGGATTCACGTTTCAAGATTATATTCCTCGTCATATAACATTTTGCTTGTTAACTCAAGGTGTTCTTTGCTGTATACTTGAATAATGCTGTACTGATTCTGCTTTTGGTTAGCTTCGCACTTGTTGTGTCACTGTTCCATGCCCCTTACGACTGAAAGGAATGTAAGCCGCTTTCCGTCTTCACGAAATGAATTTCAGCTGATACTAATCTTTCTCTTCAATTCTTCTTGTGGCACACGCTTCACTGCTCTATTATAACGCTCGTTTAGCAAGTGCTGTATGGATTCGAGTTCGTTTGTATATTGAGACTAGTTGCGCTTTGGCAATTTGGTTAATGATGCATACAGCTTTTATGTCATTGTCCCTACATGCATATTATTATTCCTTACGCACAATATATTGTCAGTTGATACAGTGTAATGTAAGAGTAGAATAACCGGGCAGCCCAACAGTTAACGAAATCAACAAATCAGTCACCGAAAGAACGCGTGAAATTTAACCGAGCAGCCTTATGAATATAGACGAGTCAGGGAATCAAACAGTATGTCAGACAGGCAATAAACCAAATGCTCATTCGATCAGCCGAGCAAATAACCAACCAATCAATGATTCACTTAAATACTCGACCACTTACATAACCAGGTAATTAACCGACCCAACCAAGCATCCAACCCACGAACCACTGAAGCAGTAAGCTGACTGATTATTTGTTGTTCCAGTCAGACAACTGATCATTCAACCAACTGATCGGCCGATTGTTCAGCTAGTCCTCTGTGGGTCTGAATTTCCCCTGCAGTGTTATGAATAACTGGTCCCAAAATCTATTCCTTTTCCAACATTCTTCGTACAAATGGTGTAGCATTTCGGTCATGTAGGAAGACATTATGATAAACTTCATTTGTTTTTATTATTCTCCAGTTCACTTTGTCTGGTTCCTCAGTAACTTGTCTCCGGAAACTCGCTCTTATTTCTCCTTCCATCCTTCGTTTCTTTTATGGCAAATGATGTGAACAAAAAGTCGACTTTGTACGTAAGAAAGAAGTAGGAGCAATTTGTGAAGCTTTTGCATTACATACTTCTTTAAGAATTGACGAAGCCTGAAAGAGTAAGGGGTTATAATGCATTGACATTCTTTAGGAGCTTATTACGTTTAGTGTTGTAATACAGGCTTGTAGCCATTGTACACTGTCGCTTTATATATTCCTTTAAAAAAGCAGAACGATGTCTTTGCTGAACTGTAGGAACCTTTCTGGCGATTAAGGGTCGAAATTCGGTGCAGCCTGTACTGGTGAAAAGACAAGAATATAAAATGATTGCTCTATGTAACACAGTTCTATCTTTTTCTGTTCTGTGGGTGTGAAACGTGATCTTTCACTATAAGGGGGAGGGGGGGTACTGGAGGTTAAATTTCTGAGGATAATATTGGGCCCGATTTATTATTTAAACTGTGATTATTTGACAACGCTGTTTGGGTTGCATAGATTATGCGTGGAAATGTGGAAGGAAGAACTTTAAACGATTTGGTGTGTGTGATGGTGGTAGTTTTCTAGTTAATTGTATCAGAATGGCCTATACGCACTGAATAAAACCACGAAACCCTCAATAAAGATAGTAATATTTCAATCTACTCGTATAAGAGGTAGAAAGCCAGCTTAGTTAAGGAGGGTGCATAATGAAGATTTATAACATGCGGTCTTCTCGTAATGTGTTCACGATAGTTTGTAACGGATCGTACACGTCAGTGGTGCGGCATGATGGAAATAGTTTTATAATTTCATTGTTTTTTGGTCTGTCACGTCGTGAACTCTTATAGTGTTGGGTTCATCCAGTCCTATCGCAAAATACCAGGAAATGAAGATATTGATGGGACCGAACCGGCTTTCGGTGCGCACAGGTTTTGCATACTGCGATGGAACTGATTGGACTTGAGTCTAATTTGGCCAGCTGAATAGCTGGCAGCTTGTCGAGGAAGACTCTGTGCAGTGCAGTTGGTTCGGAAGACTGTGCATTGCAGTTAGTTAGATGTCCATTTGGAAGATAATGGAAAGTTTAAATTTACGAGTATGGTAGCCTGCTTGTTGTACTTGTGTCGCTCCTGCACGCACTTGTGACAAAGGGGATTCACGGTTCCCCTCAGAGTTGTCACCGACCGGACCACGCCGAACAATGGCTGCCATTGTGAGGCTTCTCCACCCAAATTCACTCTCAACTCAAAAGGGAAATCAGTTTCTCGTTCACTGACTTTGGCCCTTTTAGATGTTATAAAAATAGCAATTTCTTCAACTAGCCTACTCCATCCGTCTATTACATTTTCTCAACCTCTCCCCCACCTTCTACAGGATGTTTCGTAGACAAAATCTTGCAGTTTCTGTGGTAAGTTTCGACATATCTGATTGACATGTCATGTTACCTATGTGACTGAGAGCTACTCATTGAATCAGTCTGGAGGTAGAACTTAATTGACTCCAAATAGCTGCAAGTTTCGGCCGGTTTCCTGGCTTCCATTTCTACTGGATATGAGGTAGTGTAGCGGCATCAGCCGCAGTTGGGGCCTGTGAATAAAACTGCAAGTTTATTTCTTTTTTTGTGAAGTGTGAATCTGTGTGTGTTGATTATTTCCTTCATCGTGCATGGCTAGACGCTCCCCCCTGTTTGCCCCTGAGATGACTGAAGCCGGGTCAAGCCGAACAAAGGCTGGTCAGTTACATTAATGGCGCGACAACGTGAGGTATCGAAGCGGTAACATTCGTCGCTTAACCAAGGGACAAAGACGGATAGGGATTATTCGACAGCAGCCAAGTCATCGAGGCAGTTACGTCGCAGAACGTCGCACCAAGGATTATCGCGACGACAACCACGGAGAACTCGCACATGATCAGCAGCTAGAACTCATCAGGTATACCATACGGACACCATAATCTCTAAAATCAGGTCAGTGTTAAAAATAACAACGAGGTCCCTCAGGAGCCGAAAGGCGCTAGAAGAAGCTGAAGAAGCACCAGAATTAGAAATAGACCTACAGAATGTTCAGTCATCACGTGTAGGAACAGAAATACCCTCAGGAGAAAAACCAAATGAAAATAGCATGAAAGGTGAAAATTCGGTAGTAAGTGGGAGAGAACAGCAAGAATTACGAAAAAACCGGGAAACTGACTTTTTAAGTCGCATTGTGAAATTAATGGAGGAAGAGAGAGAGGAGAGAGGAAGACTGAGGCGGGAAGATAAGAAGGAATTTCAGGATGCGCTAGAACAGTTTTCACTAAAATTAGCTAAAATAGTCGACGCCAAGATTGACAATTTAAGTAAGAAACTCACAGAGAGATTAGAGACAGAAATTATAAAGCTGTCAGATGAGGTAGCATCCCTTAAGGAAGAAACAGAAGAGAAATTACAGGTTGTGAGTAGTAAATTTAATAGTTTAAAAAGTAGTGTGAATGAGAGTTTGAATGTGCAAATGTCGACCTTCAAACAAAATAATGAAGTACTGTCTCAGACATTAGTGGATCACAAATCAAATACAGCAGATAGTATGGGGGAGATCAGACAGGAAATTTCAACCTTGAAAGAGGAAAAATTATCCAATAAATTAAACAATCATAAGAAGGAGGTAGAAAGTAAATTTGAAAATATCCAGGCAGAAATTGTAAACCTCAGACATGGAGTGATTGTAGATAAATACTGTGAACTGGAAAAGAAGTTGGAAAGGAAATTTAAGGAACCTGTAGACGGCAGACTGGGGGAAATTCGAATCCCAGTTAGATAAGTTGCGCGGGCAAGGTAACGCAATACACAGCGCAAACCTTCAGCCATCAGCTGACAGTGTGCGTGGTACAAATCGCCACGTAGGGGCGATTCCAACTTCTGTTCCACCGGCTATGTCTCGATTCCTTAGCAACCACAGACACGATAATTGTAACAATGATGATTGTTTGCATGTACGTGCACAAACAGAGGCACACATAGGCATGAGTGAACTATCCCATGTAAATGACTTGGTACCAGGATTTGGGCAATTCCGTAGTGCACTTACGAGTGAATTGGCCTTGCCTAAATTCTATGATTGTAAAAAGCAGAACATTGTTAACTTCCTGGAAGAGTTAGATATTTTCAACTAAAGGATGTACCTGTGGAAACGAGATTGCCGATAGCGATGAAAGCTATCGCTGACGAGTGCACACAGCAATGGGTTACCGCCATTTATAAAGAAGTGAGAAACTACGAGCATTTCTAGCAGGCTGTCACAGGGTTGTTATGGATCTCGCAAATTGTGAAGGCATATGTGAGAATGAGAGAGAGGACCGCAAGGAGAAACAAGAGGAGAACCGATGTTACTAAGTGGGGCCCCAAATTAAGCGACTTGGTTTTAGCGAAATGTCAGCCGGTGTCCGACGCCACCGTAGGTGTTACCAGGAAATTTAGTCGAGTCTACGACGGACGTTGGAAGGTCGTGCGGATAGTGGCGCCATCCACCTATGAAGTGACCGATGTGCAGGAAAGGATATTAATGGTTTTCAACAAAAAGGCGCTAAAAGCTTATGCGACATCGGAAGGATAAAGGTCACGCTATAATGGGAAAGATATAGTCCTGATGTTGAGAGGGATGACAACAATAACAAGTCTTAATGTGTATAGCGTCGGTGTCGTGGCTCAGCTTGGTTTTGTTTTTGTTTTTGTTTTTTTTTTTTGCTAGTAGGATGAAGGGAGACACGTGTCACTATCAGATTGCCGCGTCCACATTTTATAACTATATACATACCTTAAGCTGTAAATTGTTAAACTGATGTGATAATTACGGTGTTCTATTGTTATGTCTAGTTGTTTTCTTTGTTAGTTTCTTGCTACTGCTTTGCAAAGTAGATGAGAAATTAAAATTTCAGGCCATGTACGTGGTTATATGTAGTTTAATAGATAGATGGTTAACATTAGAGACAATTTTGTCTGGCTATGTGGACGAATAAAATTGTGAAAAAAAAATTATATAAATATATATCTATAAGCACTTGGAATCCTAGAAGAGGGAGGGAGAATGCAAGTGTAATGGTAGGCGACAGAGAGGGCACCACGCCATAGCGTAGAAAGAAAGCACAGGTAGATATAAGTAAAAAGTAACAGTGAAAAGAAGGACTGATGTAAGAAATAATTTGGAGACGAAGACTTTTTAAGTGTAATGTGTTCCATGTCCGTGCACTATATTATACAAAAACACTAATCACCAACAAATGCACAAAGAGAGTTTTATCATCAATTGTAACACACTCCTACATGTTTCGACCCTGCTGGGTCATCTTCAGGGAAAACTTCTTGTTATCGTTACACTAAAGTTTTACTTTATATTTGAGTGAGAATGTGCTGTTGACTGTGTACTGCGTTGTTTTTGGAACTCACGCCTCCAAAAACAACGCAGTACACAGTCAACAGCACAGTCTCACTCAACTATAAAGTGGAACCTTAGTGTAAGGATAACAAAAAAGTTCTCCCTGAAGATGACCCAGCAGGGTCGAAACATGTAGGAGTGTGATACGATTGATGATAAAACTCTCTTTGTGCATTTGTTGGTGACTAGTGTTTTTGTACTTTTAAGTGTGTTTATGAAAACCTGTGAACTTGGTAAAAAGTGACTGACACGACCATGAAATAAGTAAATGATATTAACGTGACAGTTTTGTACTACATTTTACTAGATGGCTAAGATGATGATTTTATGTATTATTGGCAAATTGTACTTTCAGCTGACAAAGATGAGAGTTGGTCTGCTCGATGCCCGAGACATCCCGCCTCATCTTTGTGGGGGTGGATGTAGCGGCATCAGCCGCAGTTGGGGCCGGGCGATGTCTGTAGGAAGGGGTACCCCGAACAAAGGGCCAAGTGCTGTTGTTTTGCTCGGGTGCAGTGGAGGTCAGGAAGGGAGAAAAGGGGAAAGTGGCTGAAAGGCAGTTGCTAGTGTGCACTTGAGGGATAAGGAATGTAAAGAAGCAAGAATAAACTTGCAAGTTTCTTTCTTTTTTTGTGAAGTGTGAATCTGTGTGTGTTGATTATTTGTTTCATCTTGCATGGCTAGACGCTCCCCCTGTTTGCCCTTGAGATGACTGAAGCCGGGTCAAGCCGAACAAAGGCTGGTCAGTTACAGTAGGGTGGATCCCGGGACACATGATGAAGAGACAAAAAACCTGATAGTAATATTAGCGGTATTTCTAATTGTCAGATTGTCAAACTTCCTATGCTTGATTTTCAGTTTATAATCAGCCTGTAAACGGTGAAATTATAGTGCAGTGGCACCTCTGTTCCTTATCGGTCACGTGACGGACAAATTTGTGGCGCTGTACGAGACAGACCCAGTCCTTTGCTTCACTCCAGGTGTCTCACTTTTGCTGCCGCACACTGCCTAGCTTGGACCTGGGAAACAGGGAGAAACAGGAATGTAAAGCTTCATAATATATACTCGCGCCTAAGAATTTTGAGGTGTTATAACCGAGGAGGATCAAATGGACGAGACATGTAGTGCGTATGTTTTGTACTGTAATTGTCGGAATGTAATTTATCTGAAAGAGTCTAAAACCGATTTCCTTCAACTTTAATTAATGGTTACAATTATTTTTATTAAGTGCTGTATAATTTCTGCTGACACAAGAACGTGTTAAATAACTGAACAGATTTGGAGAGACACTCCTTATATGCCATCCGGCAGCCAGAATCAGTCCGAGCCTACGCAGCCTTCTAAGGATGTTCCGGGCGCGAAATAACGTGTGGAAGTCACCTTCTAAAAATGTCCACATAAAGTTTAAGAAATTCCGAAGTTAGTGCGCCTTGGAATTTCGTGTTCTTTCCCACTAACCCCGCCCCCTCACATATGCAAACACACAAACACATATGTGTTTGTGTGTTTGCATATGTGTTTTCAGACACCAGCCCATCGAGAGAAAACTGCCACCAAGAATGCTTCCCCTTCATCCTTTGTTAAACACAAGACAGATTCATGTGCCCTTAAACATGAACTCTGTCAAGTGTGGAGTACAGTATTTCCAAATTAACTCTTTGAAATTCTGCATATTTACATTGTCATGTGCAGGTATTTTTTGCAGGTACATACAAGTGTAATGTTGGCATAATCCTCACCCTTCTTACAAGCTTACCGCAGTACGTACATCTTTAAATTTTCTGACCGTATATTTTGTCCAATATTAAATGTTTGTTGCTAGAGGTACGTGTGTTTATCATACCTGTAATTCATTGTTATGGTGTAGTGTATTGTGATGTGTTATTCTTTCATAAAAATGATAACATTTATTTATTGGTTCCAACTGTATTAGATGTGTAACTGTAGACGGTGTCCAGTAGGACGCAAGAAGTTGCAAAGATTCCCTTTAAAAATTGTTTACAGTCAGTGATACCAACACAGCGACCGTGCGGACTCCAAATGTATCAGACGCACTAGCGCCACTTCATGTAGGGACCTGAAATGAAGAATGGTACCCGTTGTAGTAATTGTGAGGGCATATTTTGTATAGCACACATGTAACGGAATGCTGCAATATTTATCAAACCGTTTGAGGCCATCACTCGTAACGAGCTGCTGGAACTACGCACGTGAGAATGGAGTGACGCAAATTTTAAAGACAGGTGTTCTGGGATGTTACACCCAGTCTACTGGGAAATGAGTACCGACATTCCGAAGGCGTTTAGTACCTTTGAAATGTCGGTAACTTTAGCGAGTTGACGCGGCGTAACATCACAGAGGGCCTGAATCTTCAGCAACGCCGCTGTGATAGCCTCAAATTTTGCTGTCATGTAAACTTACAAATGCTGCAGGTAAAAATATGTTTATTAGCAAAGAGTCATCTCGACGGTACGAAACTTTGCGGTATATCTTGCAAATTTTAAAGTTGTCGGTATTTTTGTCAGTGAAAATTTTGCACAGAAATGAATCAATAAACTGTGTAGTTTAGTTCATAATTATTGGCAGCCTCTTTACACAGTGAAGGATTTCGAGGTTGAGTAGGTGTAATAAGGTCTGTTCCACGAGCATGTGACTTATTTGGTTCTTATCCTGTGTGTATGACTTGGAAATGTGTTATGGGGAACCCCCGAACTGTTTATTGCAGGGAGACAGTGCAGTATTATGTAGGGAAATACTTGAAAATAGGTCGTCATTCATATGAGCTGTCGAGGTTTGGCCTTACTTTATATGGACATTACCCAAATTGAAAAGAAAGAGAAAAGACGAAGAGCCATAGCATATACAGTTGCATTAGGCAAATGGAAGCAGCTTGTAGGTATTTTCCCCCCCTGCAAGGGACTGTCGTGACGTCTAACTGGAGACGTATGGCGAGGCGAGAAGGGCCAAAAATATTATAGTTTTTGTAAAAACATGTTCACTTAGGAGTCTGATCTTTCTTACCTCTTTTTTCACGTCATTTACAGGAAAATGAAACTTGCGCCAGATTTGTGAGTAGAGTAGCCAGCTGTTCGTCTCACTACTTGTCTGACCCACTCGTTGACCAACTCAGTAGTTCGTTGAAGAATTTACTACCAGATCAAATAAATCCATAACGCAGATTTCACAGGTGCGGAGTTGGCCAACAGATTCTCTGCATTTATACATCTGAAGATGAACCCCATATTCATAAATCAGCAACTAGACCCATGCCTTAATCACTTTCATTCGCATGTTGTTTCCGCCTATCTCATCGTATTTATTAAGCCATTCAAAACATGAAGTTTGATTTCGCTTCTGATAAGTTTTAATAAATACCTGTGTTATTCCCACGTTCTTCATGTTTCTTCGGAGTAATTTCGTCTCATTTTTGGGGAAATGCCTATCCATTACAAACATTTTATCTAAAACTTTGAAATTCACCAAAGTTAATAAATAAAAGAATAAATAAATAAACAAATAAAATTTCCTACCTCACAGGGAACAAACTCAATCTCCATTAGAAAAACCAAGCACATAACGCTGTTTATGTAAATATTTGGTGTTTATTCTAAGAATCTTATAAAAGACGTAGGCCTAAATACACTGTGTGTCGGAAGGCAAAGTGTCTTAGTGTCACACCGAGTGGTACAAACGGTTCACATAGTGAGTCATTATATGGTAGTGTTTAAAGAGACTACGTTCAAATTTTCAAATTCTCAGAAAGGAGTCTAAATCGGGTGAGTTTTAAACAAGGGGTCATTCTGACGCTCAGAGGAAACTTGTTGAATGAAGAACACGTGTAAAGCAGTGACCCACACCGGAGCCGTCGGAGCGAGATGAGCACTCCACTGCCGCATACTTGTTCCGGTGCCCGGAAGGACGAAATGGCAGGCAGGAAGGGCGACTCGAGGGGAAATCTTATTTTCGGACCTAAAGTGGAATGTAGAAGAGGAGGGTTGGACGCAGTAACTTGAAGTATAAACGAATTCGTTTGCATCAGTTTGTTTTGCTTCACTGAGTAAGACGTGGGGAGATACTTCACTGAAGAGGGCAGGGTGCTGAGTGGAGGGGAGATGGACGGTCACTGCGGAGATGTGTAATGCATAATGAAAGAGGAAAATGTGGGTC
The DNA here is from genome assembly GCA_013340265.1 of Coptotermes formosanus. Lineage (NCBI taxonomy): Eukaryota > Metazoa > Arthropoda > Insecta > Blattodea > Rhinotermitidae > Coptotermes > Coptotermes formosanus. The sequence continues at coordinate 1,208,604 of BLKM01002316.1, forward strand.
GGTTTTATAATGTCGCACCCTTGAAACTGACTAAAGAGAAGGCGTGTCTACGTGTATCCGTCTAATAAAGTGGTATGTAAATGACTAATAAGCAGTCTAAGCTGCCTTAGTAAATCTTAGAAATTGAACCACCAAATACACACCTCAGGTTTTAATATTTAAGAATGTAAAATGGTTGAGGCGATGGTGCGATCTAGCTACGACCTGGACGACGGAGGAAGTGTGGTTCGATACCCGACAGAGGCAGGGGATTTTTCCTAGTTCAGAACATCCAGACCGGTTCTGCGGACCACACAGCCTTTTGTTCCATGTGTCCCGTAGGTACTTTCCCTGAGGTAACCCTGTTGGTGCGTGAAGCCGACCTCTTCTCTCGAATGTCGAGGTTAAGAATGAGTCGAGTTGTACCTCCATGCCCCCACATGTCCCCTTTACAAATATTACAGGTGATAATAATGTTATAAAATGATTAACACAACAAAAACGTTGACGTACGGCAAAAGTTCTTTGCTTTGCTCTAAATGTCGTATGTTGTTTTGAAACACGCTGTAGTGTTGATGTAAAAAAGGTCGGCTTTAAGTGTGTGGCTGCGTAGTGGATATAGCTTACGTAATTAACGTTCGTGGAAGTAACCTTTGGGTGCAGAATGGTACTGTGCAGAAAGTAACATCAGTACATATTATTAAAATCCAATTTAAAACAGTAATTAACGATCTAAGGCAACTTAAATTATTAAAGTGGTATTAACTTACAATTATTACGAGTAAACATATGACGTCGTCTCGTTGTTAAATTCATAAAGGTGCTTTTACGTGTAAACTGACATTTTCTGTTCTGGACTCCCTGCAGAGCTAGTAGAAAGACAGCGAACTTTTAGAAGTTTTAAACGCGTTGTTTCGTTTCTTGAACTGTTTTTCGCAACTCCGCATTATAAACAGCGTATGCGGATTATTACTGTAAATGAAACGAAATCGTAAAAATTGAGAAGTTAATAAATTTGAAATAACAAGTAAATGAACACAATTGCAGAATTTTTGAATAAGATATATTATATCATTAGATTGTATAGTATTATCATTACAAGTTACGTAGTACGCAGGCTCAGAGACTCACATAAAGGGCCAGTAGAATGGTATTAAAAGGTTAAAAATAAAGGTTTCCTGTCTACGCCATGAAGGCATATAGTAGGAACAGAGGTATGTCTCCACTCACTTTTAACCTTGGCTCTAGATGCAGGTAAGGGGTCAACGTCAGGACTGTGCCGTTTAACGTCCTGGAAGTAACCTCGGTACCCGTTGAGTAGGAGACTGGGTGGGCCTTATAGCAGGTCTGGACTTTTGAGAGAAAAGAAAAGCCCCTTTTCCCTACTAGAATTCGAAACCCGGACCGTCCATGCCGGAGCTAGTCCTGCACCGACTACACTATCCGGTCTCCCAGTAGAATAGTTTTAGTAAAACGACAACACATTTCGACACACCCAGTGATATTGGCGCCTAGGCGAACAGGCATTCCGACGCTAACCCAAATGTCGTCGTAGCAACTGGAGACTTAAATTGTGTTGGCTTTTTGGGGAAAGAAAAGATTAGATGAGCCGCGAGTGCAATGCCCATGGCAAGACATCTCTTCTCAGGGTTCTCTGAAAGGAATGGAACACACCGTCATTACTGCTTTCAGCACTTCCGTTCTGAAGCAGCTGAGTTCTACGGGCAGTTGAGGTAGTGTAACTCAGACTCCTGGTCGTCAAGCTGTATGGAAATGTCGTTTTCATTACTCGAAGCGTTAACAACACGCATAATTCTTTATACACACTTATATTTGTCCCAGACCTGCTCTGGGGCCCACCCAGCCTCCTATTAAATGGGTACGGGGGTTCCTTACTGGGGTTAAAGGGGCCGGGGAGTGATGTTGCCCACTCACTTCCATGTAGTGCCAAGGTTAAGAATGAATGGAGCTTTGCCTCTGTATACCGCCATAGCGCAGATGGGGGCAACTTTCTTCTTTTAACTTTACATTATTTATGTATTTGTTTATTTATTTATTTATTTATTTACGTTTTCCCAATGTCGACCTGTAGTTGCGTACTGAGCGGTCCGTTTATGACTTGCTTTAGTCCACTCAAAACAAAATATAAAAAGGGAAAATTTGCATCTGTGTCTAAGCACAATAATAGTAAGACATATGTGACAGTAGATGTAAATCACAAATTCTTAAACTCGTCGTTTAACGCGGCTGATACGCCAGCTCCGGGTCTCGACTTTGCAAGAAGTCAAATTTATAAATCGCGCGGAAAGTGGGGACATCTATAATTGTGGCCTAATAGCTGCATTATACTTGTGTGGGGTGGTTACAATAGTCACTTCTTGTCCCTCTTCCCTTCCTTCGCCTCTTGCCTCTCCTGATCATCCTTCTGCTATATTCGCGTGGGCCTTTTGCGACAACATTACATTTTGTGTCACATCTACTTTGTATTTTATTCGTTATGATTTGTTAAAGTCTAAAAATGGAAATAAATTATCGCCAAGTCGGTGTTTTGAGGGAATGCAAGTTCGTCGAAACACCACTGTAAGGCCTAGGAAGGAGAACACAAGAACATCGTGATACGAACGAATTTGTGAAGCGATGTAAAAAGGAATTTGAAGGAAGGACGCTTCTCATCTGTATTACGACGTACTAGAAAACAGGGAATCCCAAAGAAGAGGATGTATGGTGGAGGAGAAGGAAGAAGAGGAAATGGAAAGATGAAGAACACACACATTTGCAAAATATACTGATTGAAGATCATAATTCGTATGCAAATTTCCTGAAATTAACTTTATATTAAGCCTTTAAAGACTGAGATGAACTTGAACTATATATATATAATAATTCAGTTTGTACCAAGCAGTAAACACACCCCTTCTGAATTATAGCAACCACCTGTCAATGCTGTATCGGGAAATAATCGCTTTTTTCTTATGAGATTCCTATACGACCCGTACACACACTCGGTGGGCGGAGTGTGGTATCTTTGACCCTTAACCTTGGCGGTGCAGACACTAACCATTGGGATTTAAAGGTTTAACATTCATAACAAAACCATATTTTTACCTATGATATCTACACCCATTCAGTCTTCAGTGTGCACATTCTTGTCACATTAACTGTTTCAGCAATTCTATCATTTCTTCTCTGTGCAGGCTAACAAGAAAAACAAATGACTGCCAAGTGTGTCCGTGAGATTATAAGTGACGCTCACGTATACGTGATGGTAACCTAAACGTTCCCTTCTTCGAAAGCCTGGAGAACAGGCAAAACGTGAGCTTCTTCTCGTGGCAGTGCTGATGACAGAGTAAATCTGGTGGTTGCCTCGCTCAGGATCCTGGCTGTGTTGAGAGGCCTAGCTACAAGGCGGCCATGACTGCCAACTGGCAGCGCCGCGCAGTAGACCGAGATTTACGGGAGCCGCGGAAATCTCCTTAATGCCGTGGGACTCGGCAGCGGCGGGATAGGATGAGAAGCTTCCTCGTGACTTGTTAAATCCTCGGCTAAGGGCCGGAGGAACGGGACTGCAGTCAAAATGTGAACGATGAACTGTGAAACCAATTTTCGTGGAAAAGATTTTCGACACAGAGGAGTGAACCTAGACTGCGATATTGATATTAAAAATGTTCCACTGAGCCTCGTAGCTGTTCGTCATAGGCTTATAGCCGTTACCTCGCATCTCCTAGGCTCATGTATGTATTCGCAGGCAATCAGTCTTTTTCATTTTCTCATCCCTCTTGTTTCTGTCTACACGTAGCTCTATTGTCCTCTCCTTCTTACATCTAAGGCTTCTACTGCTAATTCTGTTTTGACTCCATTATCCTCACCTTCGTACCTGTCTCATTCGTTTCCTTCTACGCTTCTTTCTCGGTGTTCTTCTCACCATCCTTACACTTCTTCTCTTCTTGTTTTCCGCTTGTACTTCCCACCTTACTTTTCTCTTCGTACTCCTACTTCAGCGTTTCTTCCCATAATTATTCTGCGCCCTCCTTCTCATTCCTGACATTTCCTTTCTCTTCCTTCGTCTTCTTCTTCCTATACTCCTCCTCCTCCTCTTTTATACACCCTCATTCTTCCTATCAGACAGTTTCTCCTTTACGACTGGTCTCTCCGCTATTTTTGCAGCCAGTTAATAGTTTGATAGACTGAACGGAGTTCTGAATGTGGGGTATCCAGCGTACAAACTGGTCAGGTCTATCTCGTGTCGAATCAGACAGTGTCTTGTCATTGAAGCTTTAAAAGCTTAACAATAAGTTCAGCGAAGAACTAGCCATGCCAGGTTCCTTCAAATGCATCAGTTTCTACGACACTAGTGAGAAGCGTAAATTTAATTAATGCAATTTATATTTCTGTTTCTATTTATATGTGCAATAGGCCGTATTAGAGGTTCCGTTAGTAACACGAGATGTCACATGCGAGCTGCATATTGTTGTCATGTCCGTGACGGTTAACATGCGGTCCATATGCAATTTTATAACCAGGGTGCGAAGTTTTACGTTAGCAGCTGCATTAGCAGTCACAGTCGGCACAGACGATACTGTGCTGTATATTTACTGCCTTCGCCATATTGTCTTACATTAGGCCCTTATAGAACAATATCTTTACAAGGTTATGTAATTTTTGTCAGTTTCGCAGAGAAAAGTTGCTTAAGGGCTCCCATCACTTTCACCGTGTCTGTGTCTTCGTCTGTCCATCCGTGTGTCTGTATATATAGTACAAGTCGAGAGCCGCCGGACAGGTGTTTATAAACTTCAACCGTAGGGGTTTTCACAGAATTCTCTCCACCTGCTCCCGTTTGGGTTAGCAACAATGATGTACGTCTGTCGTGAAGACTTTAATCGAGCGCAATTCCTTAAATGTTTATCGCAGCCGAAAGCGTTTCGAATTAACACTGTAGACAGATATGAAACATATTTTTACCCAGTTCACCTCCAACCATTACACAGACTAGGCTACGACCTGGACGGCCATGCGAACAGAAATTTGGCTCGCGGCAGGTGCAGGGAATCGTCTGTTCTACACTGCGTCCAGACAGGCTTTGGACTGGGGCCTTCCTAACCTCCCATCCCGTGGATATTGGGGACTTTTTCCCTGGAGGCAAAAAGGCCCGAAGCTGACCTACCCATCTCCATCTAGTGTCTATATTAAATACGCTTGAAGCAAATTTTTTGTTGGAATACTTTGTACATCCGCCCGCCAGTGATATGCTGTCCATAACAGAGCGTCACAAGTTGGGATTTACGTATTGAAAATTTAGAGGCAGTAAAGAAGCGAAGGCACCAGGATTTTGAAGATGTGCTTAGATTTCCAAACTCATAAGTGTAAGTAACCATGTATCTTTAACACCTCAGAGGCCCATATAAATGCTACGATAATTATATTGACTGCCTCGTACAACCGTAGAATGACCTAATGGCATGATTTTTTCAAGAAGTGTCGTGCAGTCGTTACGTCACTGGAAAAGTTACATGATTCAAGAAAACAATGTCGCCGTGAACGTTGTGTATGTCTGTACCACATGGAAAGTAGACTAAAACTGGCGTCTCTTTTCAGGCAGCTGTTATCGGCCTTGCTCTTTCTTTATTTTGTTACGTAGTTCATTATTTTTGGTCGTCGTTTCCTTGCACAAGTTCTGAAACTACGTCACTTCACGAAACGCTTCTTCGAAGGACCAAAATAACCGCACCGCTGCCTAAAATCGTATTCTCCCTGGCAGTTTCTCCCCTGCATGTGCCCCTGAAACTTTAGTTTCAGTAATAATGACTTGTTGAACTATACCGACAGATGGACGGACGGAAGGACGAAAGAACAAATGAAGGAAGGAATGGACAAAAAGGAGTGTACATGTCTCAGAGAAAGAAATTAATAAACGAAATAGATGCTCTGATTTTAGAATATCTGACAGATTTTATTCTTGTTTCCAGGTATGTCCTGTCGAATTTTTTATCACCTTTTCTACATTTCTTAGGTAAGTGAATGCACAGACACTTTTATATATTCCTTTTACCGTAAGTTAATTTGATGATGTGTGTTTGAACCGTCTTCAATATCTGCTGCTCTGCTTACACTTAAAACATCACGACGTTGTGTTAGGTAATTATTCCAGTTATTCCTCTTGGATACATTTCTTCTTCCTTCATTCTTCTTCTTTGTTGCGCCTTCTCTTCTTTGTCTGTTTATAGTTACTTATCACTACGTTTCTTTTTTTTTAAGAGTCTTTAAACACTAAGTGCTAAGCTCACTTTTACTTTGTTCTTCTGCATTAGATGCTGCAGGAAGCTAATTGTAAGCATAACGTCGACGTTATTTCGCTATAAATTCCAGTTTCAATACATTCACCTGTTGAACTGAAATGCGTACATTGCATAGTTAAACTTCACACACCATTATCCTATTAAGGCCTTATGTGCTGCGAACGACTTAAATTATCCTGAAACCGAAATGTTTCACCCTGTGTTGGACATTCAGTTAATATCAAAATATCTCTTCGCCCTATCTAGACAATTCAGTTTGGTATACTTACAAACGACTGCTGTAAGTTTCCACGCAAATAAAGTTGAGTGTTTGGACTAAACATTCAGTTCAGAAAGGGTCATGGACGAATTTTCTTTTACCCGGCTGGAGTAATGTTGCATTTGTATGACGGCGCCGTTTTGGCGGCCAGGAAGCAGACTGTAACCTCATGTATCATTAAAATTTTAAGGAATGCTTCTTAATTTTAGCGCCAGACAATTTGGTACTTTGCAGACGCATCTGCATCAAGAACAGCTAAAAGTCAAAATTAACATTTCAAGGCGAAGTAAACTTTTCGGTGAATAGAAGTTATAGCCTAGGCTTATCTGCCATGTTAGTCCTAGACAGTCTTTGTGTCTGTAACTTCAAATTTGTATGCTATGTAGGTAAATCGTACGATTCGGCTCTGCTTGCTGTTCTTGAAATAGATATCAGCTTATTGCTGCCCTTCGTTTGTACCAGCAGTAAGACACTGAAAGTACGTTACGCATTCCGGAGTTTAGGGTAGTTTAGCTTTTCTAATATTTCTCGGATCCAAGGCTATAATTGATGTTATGAATTCCTATCTGGCGCTGCCAGCATGCACGAAACCTTTTCCGCTACTCTGCTCACCAAATCCAACCGCATTTCCTTATAAGTAATTTAGAAAACATGTATCTGTACGGACGGTTCTGGGAAACTATGTCGTCATTGTATCCCAGTGTATGTTACACGAGAAATACCTCATACACACGACTTTTTGGGAATTTTGTCTACCGGTATGGAGATCACTCTCCTTTTAGCGCCTCACCGAACAGCTTATGAACACCATATTTTCGGATTTCGTTCCCACATTAGTTGCTGAGGATTCTACGCTCATGTATCATAGGACGTCCATAAAATATGTTCAGTCAGTACAAATAATTGACGAATACTTCACAGTTTGTCACTTGAAAAGTCATTGTATCTGAAGCCTGCATTCCGATCAGACTTGGTGCTCTACCATTACAAAATGCGGTGCTATATTAGCCCTTTAAGGACGAAACGTGATCTGTTCTATTTAAAGATCCAGTTCGTACTGCGCACTAAACACTTGCCATCTCGGTTATAAAAACCAATTACCATGTAGGGCAAAAGCCGGTGTTTGTTCTGAGGTCCACACAAAACATATAAACACAATGCGGGTAGAATGTAGAATTTTGGAATGTTAAAACTTGTGGTACGCACAGTAACCGCTCGGCTTTTAAAGGTTAGTGCTACTTGTAAGCTAATTTTTCTGTACAGGTCGCCGGCCGTGTGCGGCAACTTCTCCGGCACCCCTGTTGAGCGGGTTAATGCAAGTTCCTTAGAAGGCGCTATTTTTACTGCAGAGCGTAACCGAAAGGAAAATGTTTAACTTCGTATTTACAAAATATTATGCAAAGCTACCAAAATCCATATCACGGTGGCTGTTCCTACATACGCGTTTAATATGCTGTGTGTTGTAGTGTACAAGCATAGGCCGTAGGGTGGGCCACTTCGACGTCGGTGTGATACGAAATTGGTTAATTCGTTAAATGTTTCGAAATTACTTATTTATTATAACAGAATAGACTATTCAATTTGTTATGGATATATAATCGGGAAAGTCTTCAACTAATAGCAAGTAATTGTCTGTACTGTACGCGTGAATGAAGAGTATGCCCATTGGACAGAACAGGAAAACTTTCTGTACTGCGATGAGAGAGAATGCGTAAAGCGAGTCGCTCCTTTCAACGTCCTTTCAACGTCGAATGAGAAACATACAATCTGATTTCCTGAAACAAAACATTCAAGCAACGGGAACAGATTAGTTAGTATGCAGTAAAAATTAAGAAAGAAAAATTAGAGGGATGTGTCCCACAAACAACGCTGAGAAAGTAAACGTTTCTATCCTGTTCTTATTCCTTACTCTTAATTTCATCTTTACTGTTAGTTTAAATCATTACAGGGCACTGAGTTTGTTAGGAAGAATTCGGAGAGCGAATTCGCTTTCGGATGACGAGCCTGGTGTAGGATACGTGTTTCAGTATAAAAGTTGGAATGACCGAAACGTCGTAACGTGGGCGTGAAACTTCGTACAGTATGGACTCACTTCACGTTATTATCCTGCTGCACCGTATTCTATACAGTGATATCCCTTTAAAAACAACTGAAACATATCTGACAAGGGCTGTTGCCCGAGTCCGCATGAACGCCCGTGTTTCGACATTGCTGGTTGTCGACTGTTCTGTGAATGACCATAGCGTCGTTTCATTTTAATAGTGTTCACTGTACCTCACATTGCCCATTGATCTCACTGAGCAAGTGGACAGCGCTTTACTGTGCTACAAACTGTCAGTATCCTGGGCTGCTGTCATACGGGCCCTGTGCAACTGTGCCCAGCTGCACTGCCGCTAACACACTGAGGTGCAGACTAGGCTACACCGGACATGCCAGTGTTGGGGGTTTGTGGTTCGTATCAGCGGCAGGCTAAGCTGTAACAGACCATATAGAAGCTTAGGCCTCGGGAGGGTTGCTTCATATTTAAAAGGTTGTTAAGAGAAATGCGGCATAAGGCTGTGTGGTCTGGGTTAAACTGGCAAAGGCATGCGTCTGCTGTCGGGCTGTCGTAGCCATTGAAGTGCCACGTCGAGTTCCATAAAAAGGATATTCTTAATTTTGTGAAAACGTGTCAATGTTGCAGGGAATAATCCGTGGCGTAGACATGCCTGGCTATTGAATTACAGTATGCTTACTAATTTTAACGGAAGGAAATGGAGTAATACAATTAAAGCGCCTGCCGAGCAGGTTGATGTAGTGACAGAGCTTTGGATTAGCTTTCGGTACGTAGTGGGCACAGATCCCGTCAGTGCTGCCCGTTGTCCTGGCCTGAGGACTTTTCATTTTCTTCCTCAGTCCGCCCTGGCCTAGCCGGTATAATATTTTGAATTAAACTGCGACCCGTTACATTTTACTCGCCACATTTAATAATCTTACGTGACTGGATTCTGAAAACTTATGTAGTTTTTATAATATCTTTCCTAATTTCTTTTGTTCCTCTTTCCTCCGTTCATTCTTTATTTGTCCTCCCTTTGTATCATTCTTCCTTTGTTTATTATTCTACTTATTGCTTCCTCCGTCCTTCCACCTTTCTGCCTGTTGTATCCTCATAATCTTCTTGGCTTCCTTTCTACATGTCACACATATGTACTCAGAAAACAGTCTGCATGCCTCGTAACTAAACGTCACTTTTTTGTTTAAATGCATGAAGAGTCTAAAGTGGTGCGGCACGTACGGGAGAGAAGACATATGCATACATAGTTTTGATGGGTAAGTCTGAATGAAGAGACCACTTGCAATCCGCAAGGTGTAAGTGGAATTGTCACATCAAAGTGGATCTTAAAGGAATGTAATTTATGGCATGGAGTGGATTCGTTTGGCTCAAGATAAGGACAAGTGGCGGACTTTTTTTTTAACACGATAATCGGTCAGCAAGTTTCACCAAATTGGGGTTTTTTTTTCACTAGCTGTATACCTATTACATTCCCAAGAAGGTCTGCGCTTCTCAGAGCTCGTTACTCGGAAGATACAGTGGCCTTGTTCAAAGGACCCTCGTCAAGAAGGCAGTAGAAGAATCAACAAGAATAATTTTTCGCCAGCTTTTAGTTTTAACTGTGTGGTTGTCACATGCATTTTGAGAAACTGGCATGGGATGCGTCAGCATGTACCTAAGGAATAATGGAAATGCATTGCAGACTATTGTAGAAATCCCTGACCGGAAATACGTGCCATAACTTATTTCCAAGATGGGTACCACTTATCCCAGAGGATATAATGCTTACGTGTGTCATTTTTCTTCCCTACGGGCGCTCAAAATCTTGCGGTGCACTTGAACCCCACATAACACGGGGTGAGAAATACGGCAATAAATAGACAACCCATTCCCCGACCCTAACACGCAAACATATCGCATAGGCAGACCATAAATACAACATAGTCCCTTAAAAGCTTTTCAGAATGCGTTTCTTGTCTAACTCTCCTCTCTCCCCTCTCTCTGCGTCTAAAATACACCGTGACAGTTTCGTGATCCGGAGTAGAATTTATGTCCGGTACAATTACTCTGAAATTAGATTTGGCACTAGAAGGGAGGTTCAGAGATGTTTGGTAGTTAAAGTAAGTCCTTCTACTGCCTGCTGCATTCGGTAGGGCGCCATTGTCCGCGAAATGTATAAAATTAATTCGTGGTTAGGATTGCCGTTCGACCGCGCATTTTATCTGAGAAAATGTTTAAAACTTTCATAATATTTTGTGCTGGAGTTCTGCGTCATTAACTATAGGGTACAATAATTAAGATTTGAAACCTTCACACCGGCAAAGATTTAAATTTTAGTTCAGAATATTGTCTTCCGGGCTGTGACATTATTTAATCTGAGGTGTAATTAGGGAAATTCTGGGTATAAAATTGTTTTTTTTCATCAGTCAGTTGTAATACAGTACAACGCATAAGTGAAGATATTATGATGAATTACTAAGTGTGGTATTTACCGCTATTTAAGACTCATTTTGCTCCTGAGAAATGTCCCCAGAAATCACCCAGTATGTTAATACCGAATTTGATTTGGCTATTAAATCCGCAAAAATACCTTGATAATTGCAGGGTGCGTCCTACCGCTAGTAGCGGCTTTTGAGGCGAGACATAGGTGCTTCTCCTCATAAGGAAAGCATGATATTGCTAACACGAAGGTTCGATTCTAGATCGTGACACCTGCTATCCCGACAGATTTTTAGACGTGTTTTCTCCGTTCCTTATCAGCTCGTTTAGGTTCCAACGTCACCATTCCTTATCACTTCCAGTCCATTTTTCGTTACTCATTCTACCATTCGATGCTATGTAGTTTGAGAGTCTGGCTGTAATTCTAAACCGCCAGCCACGAATTCCGTGAAACAGGGTTTATCTTGATAATCCAGTGCGCTAAAATTTGATAAGCAAGTACCGAGGCTTCAGTTTCATGTACACAAGATACCTTTGCTGGTCCCTCTTCTAAGCCAGATCATTCTATCTCCCGCGATGTCTATTTTTAAACATCCATTTTAATGTTATTCTGCCATCTGTGTCCTGGTCTCTAAAGCAGTCTGTTCCCTTTAAATCCACCGACTGACTTCTCATCTGTATTGCACTTCTCTGTAATGCGTGCCACCTTTAGTCCATATCAGCGGATTTATATGTCACAAAATACGAATGTGGTTAAGATTTGCCATATGCTTGTTAAACATTTTTGGATATTGTTACTATGTATCTAAAATACCGGGAAATAAGTTATACCTCTGTTACAAAATGGCAAGAGAATTTCAACTTTTTCTTGCAGTTAGTGAGTACAAATCATTTAGAAAATTAGTTTAAATGGGAACTTGTATGTTTGAGTTGGTATCTTTTGTCTTGCCATCCCATACGCCACAATATGCAGTTGAAATAACATAAACGCAGGCGAAATTGAAATGTTACCAGTTGTTTTGGACTGGAGTGAAGCTCCGTGATTGAAAGACGGAGGTAGACTGTAAGGGTGTTATAGAATAAGGTACTGAGAGTGAATGTTTGATCTAGGAAGGAAGCAGGAGTTACCTGTAGCGCTCAGCGTACGTGATTAAAAGCTCCTAGTCGTTGTCGTTGCACAGCATTGTTAGGGCGGCTGAATAGAAGGATTTTGAGATTTTCGCCACGTGTAAAAGACATGTACGGATTAAAGATGCGTACAGCATGATTGGTCATATCTTGCGTAGGAACTGCCTTCTAAAACACGTTATTCAAGGAAGAATGGAGGGAAGGATAGAAGTGACGGGAAGGCGAGGAAGAACACGTAAGCAGCTACTGGACGCTCTAAAGCAAAAGAGAGGATGCCTGGAAATTGAAAGAGGGAACATTAGATTGCACTGTGTGGAGAACTTGCTTTGGAAGGGGCTATGGAGCGGTCGTAACAATTAATTAATTAATGACAGCATGTTGGTGGGATAACTTCGGAGGAAATAGGTTGTGAAGGTCTGCAGCTGAATTAGTTGTAAAAGTGTGGAGTTAAAGTGGCTGTGAAAGTGCGGTGTTAAATAGGTTTGAAGGTGTGGAGTTATATACGGTGTGAAAGTGCGGAGTTAGGTGGGTTGTGAAAATGTGGAGTTAAATAGGGTGTGAAAATTCGGACTTAAGTCGGGGTGTGACGGTTAGAAGTTCCATTGATTACCAAGGCGTGAAGTGTGAAAGTGTGGTGTTAAATAATTTGTGAAAGTGCGAAGTCAAGGTGTGTGTGGAGGCGAGAGGCCAGTAGTTTGTCAAGGCGTGAAGTTAATGTGATGTGAAGGTATGGAATTGATTTGGCTGTGGGTTTGTATCCAGCGGTGTGCTTCTTCGCAGAACGTTCGTGATTTTTTGGTTTCGTAAGACCATTAAATTCCTTTATTAGGTACATAATTATGGGCCATTCAATGGACGCTTGAAGTAAGGTAGACTTGATAATTATCGGGTGTGGTTTTCTAATTTTGATTAAATTGTATAGTACAGTGTTTTGTTTCCTTAATATTGTCTGTGGGAAGTGTAGAGTGTTCTAAAGTATTGGAGGTCTGTAATCTTCAAAATGAAAGCTGGTTCAGTTTTCATATATTTTTCACACATTTTGTGTAGAAGCATATTGCAAAGCGTCTTGCTTTGTGCCTCAAAAGACGGTGGCACGAACCAGAAAGTCCCAGTGTAGCAAAGTCGGGCGTCTCCGAGGGGTTGCATCCGTCGCTGCCCCCCGACTTCTTATCCGTAACCGTGCAGCCTTCACTGCAGTTGCTGATTTATGCCAGCGTTTTATATATCCTCGCAGGGTGTAGCAGAATGATGAAAGACTTCCGAAGGATTGGCCATAGAAGGAGAAACAGCCTTTAAGACGTGATTTTGCTTCTAAATCAAGCCGAGAAAGGGATTTGCTCCTCCCTAGCCACTTTGAAAGTTTGAATCATTATTATTGTGACGTCAGACGCTTAGATGTAAATAATATATTAGTGCTAGCTTTAGATGTCTACAAGAAATCTTTCAGTAAATAACAAAATTTCCTTCTCATTGCACTTGAATTGTACAGAATATAAATTAGTGGGCGAAGGTTGATGGGAAAAGCAATGGTTGGCAGTAGCTATTTATTATTAAACATAACCAATACGTGTCTTCAGCAGGAGTACCTGGACAATAAACACACTAACCCTTTGCTTCCGTCACATTAACTGACAAAATTTTTCGTTGTAATATCCGCTTTATGCTTGACGCGAGGTGGCTCATTAAACTTGCCCTTGTGCCTTGAATTTCTTTACTGAGATGTCTTAAACACATATACGTAGTACGTCGCTATTGAATGTAATTACTTTTAGCCATTCAGTAGCATAATTTGTTACTCTTTCAGTATATATGGTACATTAACCCTTTAAAGGCGACAAAAAATCTGGCCCTTGAAGATGGGACCGATAGGTTGTCTCGAAACGTCGGTACAGAATTACCACTCTACGCTGCGTAATATCCCAGAAGACTGCAGATCTCAAGACAAAACTTGATTCAGTACAGTTTAAACTCAATCGTTTCATTGGCTTGCAGCTCAGATAGAATTTTGACCTTTCCAGTCCGAGCAGTTGCTAACCGCTGATACAAGGAAACTGATACCTTTGTGGCGCGTCCTCATTTGTTCTCAGTTAAGACTGTAGTCTAGCAAAGTGAGAACGGAGAATCTGGCTGTGATTTTCCGTCTGTAACAAGCCAAGGAAATTTCCTCCTTCTCAGTTCCTGCCTTTGAAAGCTTGCATCATTATTATTGGGGCGTTCGGACGTAAATAACGTATGAGGGATATTGGATAGGAGGAGCCAGTGCGGTCGGATTTTCTGGTTCTCTAGCTCCTGTGGGCAAGACTTACAGCCATAAATCACGACAGGGAGGAGGGCTAATCGAATGGAATGAATAAAGAATAAGCTTTAAGTAGAAAATGTGGATTGAGATCTGCTTTTCTATACTTGAAAAGACGAAAGTAGTTGAGATTTATTCCTTCTTTAAAGAAGGACTAATACGATATTGTCAGAGCAATACTGAACTTCAGGAACTTAAAACCTGTGAGGGAACTTGCCATCCCTTTAGCAGAACTCAGTTTTTGGACATTTTCCATCGTCCAGTGCTCAAGAATACAAAAATTTAAAACAGCGATTCCCAGAGACAGCCTCTGTCCGAGATGTGTTCAGTTTTTGTATTTTTAAGCTCTGGTCAACAGACAAAGCCCAGAAATTGCAGTGGTGCCAAATGTAATGCAATGTCGTCAGTACTCTGTTGAATTTAATTACACCTAAACTGTTGTGTTGATGGGCAATATCTTCATGCATCGCTCGGAGATATACAGGCCTACACTGTACGATAATGTTGAAACGAATCGTAGATGTTTTACTTCAGAATGCGGATATGACGATTAAATCGTCTATTGGATTTTGGATTCTATGAAATAAGGACTTTATCTATTATACACTGAGTTACTTGGTTAGTGAGTTAACTGCCGATAAGTTCAAGGAAACCAACTGCAGTTTGTTGTGTGCTAGCAGTAGGGATATTCCGTAGCTGTGAAATGTGTTAAACGAGATGAAATATCTCAAATGTTAATGTGGGGCTGACAGATCCTATGTACCGGCCTGAACAAAGAACTTCTTCTATTGTAGGATTTGAAGGTTTGTTACGGTGTACATAAGGGCACACATTTCGTCTCTGTCTGAGCATGTGTCGTCCACTTAATACGCCCTTACGTTTTTCCGTAGGGTCTGTCCCCTGTTATCTGTCATCCGTGTCTGCCAAGTAGGTTCTTTACGCGTGTTTAGAATTGTCATGACATATTTGTTTTACATGTTCTTTTAGACTGTAAAATGCAAGGACTTCTTTCCTTGTGCATATCGGAGACATCCTTCCGCAAGATTGTATCCAAAATGTGTCAGTGGATTTTTCATGAAATTTAGCTTTTTGGCCGTTGAACAAAATTGCGACGTTTGTTTGTATCGACTTCGTACCTCGATTCTGCATTACTCACCTACCGTCAAGGTGTAGCATGGTTACAAGCGTAACTTGGCTAGTAACATTGGCCGGTCTGGGGGGGGAGGGGGGTAAAACTGACAATGGGTATTACGAACTTTATTTTACAAATGAGTCATATTTGAAACAGGCGAAAATTGATCCTGTAAGACGCAAGTTTTTCATATTCTTTTTTCTGTGCATTTTTTATTTGCCATTATTCAATTCAGTAATCAAATACATTATTCCTAGGTTGAAAAATATTGAGGGGGGCATTTGCCCCCTTCCCCCCGCCCCCCTCCCAAGTTACGCCTATGAGCATGGTAATACAATTACTCGAATAGCTCACAGTGTGAACGTGACTACGTGCTGCAGTACACTGCACACGAACCTGACCACGTGCTGCAGTACACTGCACACGAACCTGAGTGCAGAACTGTTTCTGACCGTGCAGTGTGGTATCAGTCCTGTGATTGGCTGTGGAAGTGTAGTGATGATACCTGTAATGAATGAAAGTAAAGATCGATAAGCTGTCTCACATCACAAGCACCACGTGTGTTACATTCATGGAGGCCACGCCTGCTTGTTGTTACCTTTATCTGCACTACACTGGAGACAACGAAAACGTATTGTCATTCTTGTTTATATGGTCTTCCACTGGCTTTTCACATGTTGCTTCCTGTTGCTCTATAGGCCTACATTATGTGTTAGAATATCGGTACAACGGACAGTTCTGTGCTTGCGTCTTAAACTGCGCCACTGTTGCCCTTTCACGTGTTCCAGAACACAAGCGATGAGTATTACCGCTGCATCAGACTGTCTGAACGCTAGTAAGATTAGAAAAATGTAGGTTCTGTGCTGAAAAATGCCCACGTTCTGATATAAACCTTGCAATGGGTACCCGGTCTCTTTCCCGGGGGTAAAGCGGCTGGGGCATGGCGTTGACCACCCACTCCCATCCAGCGCCGAGGTTAGAGAAAGAGTAGAGCTCTATCTCTGCTCTCCATCTGGGCCTTCATAGCCTATCAGAGGATGAACTTTACCCTTCTTGATAGACGCCTGTATTTCCTGTTGACTGTGTGTCAAGTGTTACGTCCCTCTTCAGACGATTAGTATTTGTTATATCAACGTATGGTGAATTATATTAGCGGTAACTATACATACGACCAGGTTTAACATTAAAAAACTCTACGTGGTGCCCACATTGCGTTTATGTGTTTTGTACGGATCTCAGAACAAACAGCAACTTTTGCCTTATAAAACATTAAGAGACTGCTTTTTATAACCGAAGTGGAGAGTGTTTACAGCGCGGTACGCACTGAGTCCTTATATAAAACAGATACGCTTCGTCTTTAAAGGGTTAAATATGCATAAGAGAGCGCACAGCGCCCAGTGCAGATACAGACCGTTGAATAAACCATTGCCACAAAACTGTGCCAAATATCTGCAGTTGATAAAGCGCTGTGGGCTGTGCCACGGCTCAGGCGGTTAGTCGCCGGCCTCCCACCGCAGAGGCACAGGTTCGATCCTGGCTCAGTCCATATGGGATTTGTGGTGGACAAAGTGGCATGGGTACAGAACTTCGCCGAGTACTTTGGTTTTCCCCTGTCAGTTTCATTCCACCGGTGCTCCATTACTAGGAAAGGGGGAAAAATTATCTTCATTTTCATCACAGGGTTGCACAAGAAGCCTTAAGGCTGCGCTGCGTCAGTAGCATCTGCTGAGGCGCCCTTCTCCACTATAAAAAAAAGCGCTGTTAGTTAAGAGCTTACAGTCATTAAATACCAACAAATCTCGCTGCGCAACTAATGAACTAACTGACCATCGTGGTAAGTTGGTTTGCTGTTACCCGGTATTGTCATGTGCGTGTGCTTGCGTGTGTGTGTGTGTGTAGTAACCGCTGTTGTCGGAATGGCTCTGTTAGATAATCACAATTGCATGAGCAACGATGGACGATGTCAGTAGGCCCTGTGTGTCAATTATGACGTCTGTAGGGTGAACGCAAACATACACCAGCAGGGAGCGGCTGGCCAACAGCCCGCTGAGTTCACAAAAGCTTGATTCACATGATTTTGCCGATCTTACAGCACAATCTGTACGTGATCGAGAGCTTACAGTAATATTCTCTGTGCTTCGGTGCCATTAGGGCAGTGATTGGGCTTTGATGGCGATAAACAGGTTCCAGGATTTTCAGAACTGTCGGCCTCTTGTGAACTCAGTTGCGTGTCATTCATAGTTGAGATGTAGCATGCGTGTGTTCAGTGTGAACTGCCTTTCCCAAATTTTAGTTTTAATGTGTGACATTCAGCTTTCCGCGTCTGGTTCACGAATGTTGGTGTTTGAACTTTTTTTTTTGGTTAGTCATAGTAGATACAAGTCGTAATTTTGCAACAGCCTTCTCACGTGCCGTCGTTTATGAATTACGTTTTTGCCAGTTGTCGCATCCCTTTTTATTTCTGCCTAAGGATGGAACATATCCCCCCGGGATGCCCTGTCTTGAAACTGGTCTGTGGTCCACCGGAACCCGGCGATTTCCTTGTGGTCAGGCGCGTTTCCATTTGTGTCTGAATCATGAGCTGAGCTCCAGGACGCAGGACAAATTAGATGATGACGTCAGAGGGGCTGGGAGGAGCCCATCCCAAACTCGCCACTGTAGAGCGAGCTGGGTGTGGCTCTCTTTGGAACTTCTTCTGCACAACTCCTTCTTTTGCATCCCCCATTTTGATATCAGTTCGGATATCGCTGGCTTCTCTCGGTCTTTGTCTGCTCACTCCCGTCACCCAGGTCAGCGCCCTTTCTTCCAGCTCTACAACACGAGAGCGCTAAACAGCGGACAACACAACGTGGCAAAGTGACTTGTTGCCTTTCTGACTAGTTAATTGACTCTCTGCTTACCTAACGTGCTAAACGCATAACTGAGTAACTCGCTGGGCAGCTAAGTAGACAGTGACGTAACCGTCAGAGTGCATGCTTCGCTGTCAAACTATTCCATTAGCTGAGCATACGACTACAAACTAACAACATGCCTTCGTGATATTGTCTTTTTTATTTTGTTTTACTTAATGACGCTTTTGACCAACGCAGTTTATATGTCGTGGAACGATGGGATGATGAGTGGTTTAGTGAATAATTCGTTGCAAAGGATATGAAAGAAACGCTGTGCCTGAATGTGAGGTAGCTCTGCTATGGCGAAATTTTCCACTAGGGATTGAGGGGACATCAGTCAGAGAGCTGGTCTGTACGCCGTGTATGATGCAGCTCCAGCCTGCCGACTGTGGTGTGTCTGAGTGTGGTCTAGAAACCTCCAAAAGGAGGCAGGCTAGGCCCGATTTGGCCTGTTGCGCCACAGGAAGGGAAAAGAACAATATAGATGTAACCCCACTGTTATCCAGCTACTTTTCCACTCAGTTTTCACCACAATCGAGGTATTTATCTTAGTTTGGGAAGAGTGTTTTGGGATGGAATTGTTGGTTATAGAGAGTACCTGTTCTGCACTGTCTGGAATAACAGCATGGCTTTAGCAGGGGCAGTTGCTGCGCGCGTAACGTACCTGTGTTTGTAACGACACAGTTAATTAAAAAGCGGATTGCTAACTTATAAATCGCCTTTGCTGGTGATGTTTATGACGTATTTAAAAAATGAGTTGTCCAGTTTAGAATTACACACTCTAGTTAAAAGAGGCTGCCCTCAGAATCTGAGTAAGGTTTTCGGAATTTATAGGATTGCTGCTACAAAACAACAAACACTGTTTTAATGAAAATTAAGTGCTATTTTAATAAATGAAGATTTGTGTGACTTAGGTGCTTTAATGATGAGAAATAACAACATTGCATGATTTGCGGGTCTAATGACACGTGCTAGGAAGGTTATGAGAAGCTTTTTAATAATACGATGGACCACATGTCTAAAGCAGGAGCGTTCGTTTGATGCTGTGTGTGTAGCGATGCCGTAACTGGAGCGTTTGGTGTCATTCCGTTTATTTAATTGATTTTTATTCTCATTCTGACTTTGGTGGTGGTGGTCGTTGTCCTTATCATAATCATCATCATCATCATCATCATCCTCAAATGCCATTCAGTTCAGGGCCTGAAACATTGCTCTCCTGTAATGAAGCCGCCCCCTTCCACCACCGCCGCCACGTGTTCTATCTCCTCCCACCACCAGACGTTTGTATCGAGTTGTTTCGAGAGTCGACTTCGCTGCGCAGTATCGATTCTTGTTCTGCTTCAGTGTATCGTATATATGCGACACTTCCTATTTTGTCCACCAGGTGGCAACTCTGTGTAGAATGAGGACATATTAATTTTGTGACTGCGTGCAAATGTTATGACTTGTGTTTAACCATTTGCTAGTTTTTTGACCCGTTTTGCTATAAAATAGTGAACCAACGGTTTATGGTTGTGGCTAGCGCTACTGTTTGTTATTCTGGAGGTTCCTGGTTTAAGTCATGGGGGGTGGTTGGATTGTTGAGGTGTTCACTCATGCTTCCACTGTGTTGGTTTGTGTACCTTCGCGTGGTAGAATGATGCGTGAGTCACTGGAGCAGACAGGCGTGGCCTGCTTTACAGTACCCTTTCAGCACTTTACTTTATTATTTCTTACTTTAAGGCTCCTTAATATTAATATAAATATTTTAACATTACATGTAATGTGTGGCATTTCATTAAGGCTCTCTTGGTAGTAACAGAATGGCAAGCGACGTGTACTATGGACATTTAAGACTGATATGTCCGTCTGTTTAACCCATATTTTAATTCAATTGTAATATTCCTCTTTTTGTGATACTGCATGGCCTGAAGACGATCATGATTGGTTGAAATATGTTGCCTTGTTAACATGACTGATTACGTTTGATATCAACAAAGTTGTGTTGACGGTAAACAAGTGCTTCTTTTTAGTCTTCTGTACCACAACGGGATGCCGAACATTAAATTGACATTAGAGTTTTATTTAGAAGGGACTGGGGAAAATCACGAAAGATATGAGTGAGGATAAGAGGTGAGGACCTACTGAATACTGAACACGAGTGCTAATGGCGTCACGCTGCTTTTAGCGTTCCGTTTGGAAGATCCAGAATTTACGCCGGTTATGTGTCTGCCCTCAGACCTAGTGCTGGCAGATTCTGCCACAGTGCCCCGAAATGGGCTTTTTAATAGGAAATAAATTTCTGGAGCAGCTGTAAGACTATCGGCTTCTTGACATTAATTCCATACAGTAAGTTACTTAGTGAACCGTTTTCTGAAGCTGGTACAATTCGATTTGAGATCCGTAGAGGGCGCAGGTTACACGTATGTTGGACTGACACGGATCTCCTTCAACTTCTGGCATAGCCTCGCGCTAACGGATTTGCACCTTCTTTGGGAAGGAATGCAATTGTTTGCATTTCGCTACAGACTTCCCTAATATTGTACAGTCATGTGAAATTGACTTCCCCTCCTTCCCTCCGCCCCTTTGAATTTTTTGTTTTGCCTCTGGCAGTTGTTGTTTAATTGCTGTCTGCCGAACAGCTGACGGCTGGAGATTACGTCTGCTTCCTCCTTTTACCCTTCGCTTACTTATCTATTCCTTTTGCATTCTACTCCCCCCCCCCCCGCCCCTCCTCCGCACAGTACGCATTCTAGATGTTGACATTTTCGGGTTGATCTTCTTCAGTTGTTTCTATTGAATACATTTGAATCCAGTTGAGTCAATATTGGCAGCTGTTCCCCTTCGCTTAAAGAAATATAAAAGTTGTGTTGGTTTGTATTTGTCTGAGTCCACTTTTGCAATGCCAAAATATCGTTACGTTACGTTACGGTAAAATGTGATGTGAACAAAAATTTCATATTTAACTACGACTTGAGTATTCCTACAAAGTGTAGCTTAATTTTCGTTTCAGAGTTTTAAAAGACATAAAATTTCAGTTTATTTTCAGCGTCGTGTTGTTTTACACTCTGAAAATATTGGGTGTTTCTTGAATATTTATTATCACACATAATTCAAGCAGCCAAAATTGTGTGCCAGTACCTCTTTAACCTCGTAAACAGTCATGTTGATATGATGCGAGGTAAAACCTTGCAAGGGTTGAATAGATTATATTAATATAATATTTATACCAAGCCTTGTGTAAATCTGTCGGTTACTGCAAAACTTACTAGCCTTCCAGACGCGCGTGCGCGATGGGGTACGTGCCTCTGACTTCACAAAAGAAGGAGTGTTAAGACAGAAATGGATGTTGAAGAACTCTCTATAGGTGGACGTCAGTAAAGATCCCCTGGTCTTATTCTTTCCCCACTGTAGAAGCTTCTAAGATCTCATACACCCCAGATACCCGCATACCGTTTCCAGGTTCTGGATGTTATTGCCTTTTCTACGAGCAATACTTGAAAATCGCTTTGACATTTGTGATGATTGCGTCTGGAGATTTAGTCCCAACATACAACGCCAGTATCAACACGCGCACATTTATCCAGTAACTGATCCATTATGCGTATTGCCATACAACTCGCTTGCTTTTTTATTCTTCGCTCCACCGCGTTCTGTTTTAGGTTATTGTTACTGTCTCCCATTGCCTACTAATCCTGTCCATCCCACACACGAGATACATCATTCAGAAACTCAGGCTACGTATGTTGGAAAACATTAGCTTTTCCTTAGCTCAATAACTGAAGTGGCTATATACGTCTAAGGGCCTTGTTTTGATTTCTGACAGGGGGAAGATTTTTTCTTTGTCTCCACGTCCAACATGTGATCCACCCAGCTACCCACCCAGTGGAGACAGGGGAGGTGCCTTGTCTATGGGTGATGTTAAGGTAGCATGAAGCTGACCACTTTAGCTCTGACTAGTATCAAGTTTGAGGTTTATTCCCACTCCCACATACGTCATCATGTCTTTGTGTTTAGGCATACGTTCAACTTCACCTTTTTGTAGAGTAGTTGAAAATAATTTGTTCCTGTCATCATTTGATCACTTTCGTACTTTAGTCGTTGAAAGGTGAGTTTGAAACACAAAATTCGGTCATGTGGGTAAAACAATTTGAGTAAATTATCAATGGTGAAAGTGGTTGAGGCTGCGCTGCTTTTGTCTTATTCTTTGCGCATCACACTTGAGCTATTCAGAAAAACTACCAACGAAGTCAGCTTATTCAGTGGCAAGTGGGCGGTGATTTTCACCACACGACTAATGTTGTCCCTTAATGGAGCGTTACAGATATACCGGAAATTAATGTCAAAAATTTACCATTATGGAGTAACTTGAAGCGGGCGAGTCTCATAAACATGGCGCGACTGGACAGAATCAGTTCACCCAATGGGTGTTACAACTATGCAATGGGGAATTGAAAAGTGAAATAGTGGGTTGATCCAGGATTACTAGACCTTCCAGGAGCGATGGTTGAGGGATAAGAAGTGTTCGTCCGTATTCAGTAAGAGTTTTCAAGAGAATCGATGATACTGTTTGGCAGGTGTATTGGAAAGACATTTGGTAACCGAAAAATTTGGCATCAAAGGAATTTAATTTGAAAATCTTGGGTGTCATTTCAGGAGAAGAAGAAAATTATCGTAATGTGAACTCAGTTGTTTCTAATGGCAAAAATAACGAAATTTACTTTGCCCATCGAATTCATCAACAAGCAGTGTCCATCTGAAATGCCGTTAAAATTGAGTGCTTTTAGTTAGTTGCTGACGAATTTTGATGTCCAAAACAATTTTTGAATGGGCCAGTGTGCTTGGAAGGACTGCACTGAGTGTTGTCGATGCAGAAATAGTAGCTGACAGCAAGATAGGTAAAGGCGTTTTCACTTCCCCGTTTGACTAGAACCGAGTTAAAGCTGCCTTCCCTTCACTGTGAGACGTCACAAACTTGCTGTGACTGCTGCTACCGCAATAACGATAGGACAGTCACAGTGCAATCGTTCGATCGTGTGCGTGTTGGTGTGCTGGAGCATGTTTTTGGACATGGCCACATGCCCCGTGCGCTAACAAGAGGGAGGAATTGTCGCAATGCTGAGGTTTCTGTTAAAGATACGCAGGATCAAGTGGAAGTTTCCTTTTATGGTAATAAAATATTTACGAATAACGTTTTACAAAAAAAAAATTACTGAGCCGGTAATGTGCAATGGCATGTCGTGTGGCGGTTTTCTGCACTAAAATTGAGGGAACTGACGTGTATTTGACATGCAATAGTAAATGAATAACCGCTGATATGACGAATTATAAATACCACGAATCAAGGGGAATCCCGCAGAGAATAGCGTCTATATTATGTCTGTCCTTCGTATGACGGGGCACGTGGGTGGTATAGGTTATATATATATATATATATATATCAGTGCTTACTATATATACCATTTGCTAGTCCATCAATAAACGCTGATTTTTTACTACACAGTGTATTTTGTTTTGTTCCTTCTGATATGTACATTAACCGGAGATTAATTCCCCGTACAGCATTCGGTGTTTTGTCTGAGGTAAGCACAGTGCATTCTGTCAGGTATTAAGAGGATATATGTGATGTAGGTTCATTTTAATCTTCACAGGGTTAAAGTGCTTAGAAGATAAACGCACTGTTGCAGCTGCCCTCTGTCAATTGTAAGACATAATGTAATTTATTGTCTGTAACTAATTCATTGCTTGCCTGTTTGTGGAGTACAATGTGGTCTATTTATCAAGCCGTCACCGCACGGCGTTACCAAACCGAAGTACAATTAGAATCGATTATTCGAAAATTTACTGAATTTTGGCTTAAGAACAAAACACCGATGTCGTCTTTTTCAGGTGATTTGGTAGGCCTTATGTCATAACGAACTTTCGTTACAGGTTTAGTAGAAAAAAGTCTCCATAACTCAGTTACAAGGCCGTTGTGATTCACAACACATCATTCAGGTGGTTAATTTTTATTGCATTAGTGGTAAAGTAGTGATCAGTGTTCAGTGCGAAGTATACTTAACTAACTGACTGACTGACTGACTGACTGACTAACTACATGGAGCAAAATCCTCCTCTAGGAGCTGGTCAAGAATTCAACCAGCCAAGAACACACACACACACACACACACACACACATGCACGCAAGTTACAAGTATGGACAACCAAATAACCTGCCACAGCAGGGCAACCATCTACCGCGGTGATACAGTGTGCTGCTTGAGAGTCTCCCTCAGGATGGCCCAGAAGGGCCGAAACATGTAGGAGTGAATTAGCATAAAATAGAGAAATAAAACTTAATGTGCATTTTATTGGTAATTTTTCCAATGCTTTTATGATCTAATTCACGGAACTGAACCCCATTAAGTTTTTAGTATTATTCTCCCATCTACGTCTAGGTCTTGTAACTGTTATCTTTTGTTCGGAATTCGCCACCGAAGCCCTATAAGCTTTATTTATTTCTCAGTGTGTGATACATATTCCGCCTGTCATCCTTTTTGATTTGGCCACACGAATTATATTTGGTTAGAAATACAAATCAAGAAAGTCCTCGTTGTGCATTTTTCTCCTTTCTCCTGTTTCCTGCCTGTGAGGCCCCAGAACATTTCTCAGCACCCTAATCTTCAAAAACCTCAGCCGTTCTTATTCGCTTAATATGAGAGAGTATGTTTGACACTCCTATGAAATAAAAGACAAAATTACAGTTTTGCATAACTTAATCTTGTTAATACTAATTAGCACGAACAGAATGTTGAAATAGCAGGCTCACCTAGATAATCTGAAAGTATGGTTCGGGAAAAACTTGCTAAATCGCTTTTCGTCTTAAAGTGCGCTGTACTTACCTAAATATTAATTAACCCTTTAAAGATGAAATGTAATCTGCTTTATATAAGGACTCAGTGCGTACCGCGCTGTAAACACTCTCCACCTCGGTTATGAAAACCAGTCACTTAACGTTTTATAAGGCAAAAGTTGCTGTTTGTTCTGAGATCCGTACAAAATACATAAACGCAATGTGGGCACCACGTAGAATTTTTGATCGTTCAACCTGCTGGTACGTAAAGTTACCGCTAGGCTTTAGAAAGTTAATTAATAAGGACATACATATTGCAGTATATTTTTTGCAAAGTTAATGTTTAGCTGGTCAAGATATTTTTCCCTCTTATGGAAGCAAACGTTTTGGTACAGTGTTTATTTATTTCTACCGCTGTAAACTGTACTGAGCTTGTTTAATCCAATTAGGCCCCCCATGCTGTCTTTCATTGGGGTTTATATGCGTTTCCCATCTCTGCCACACCTGTAGTATATCCGACCTTTATTTTACTCCTAGATTTAATGAACACAGATGATATTAGCGCCAATGTAAGCAGCATAAATCGTAAAGGTCCTCATTAACTAAGGCGCTGTTTCCTCTCCCATGTGTCGAAGGAGCCTCCTCTGCGCTTTCTAAATAATCTGTGTTCTCTCATTTAAGCGTCAGACCATGTTTCATACCCGTGTAGGGAAAATGCAAGGGAAGCAACTATAACGTTGTACACTTAGATGTTAATTACATTTTTATTTATAGCGAAGCTAGCATGAAGTATGAATTACCAATAACTCAATATTGGTCTAGTAACAATTTCCACCAGTAGACTGCGTAACTAATTTAAGTCTTACGAACATGTGTAACAGTCCGTTTCTCCGTATTCTTCTGTAACTTGTATTTGAAACATTGTCGGTATTGTCTGTGCGTAATGAAATAGAAAGGTACATACTTAGTGCCTCTATGCAGTATAATATATCTGCTGTTTATTGAACTTCCCATCAATAGACTTTATGGCAAGCCAGTGCAGAGTTTCTGCTGTTGATAATAATCTCTTTCGACAGTTTCAGTCAGTAAGGGCTGTGAAGTCACAAGGAGCGCATTTATACTCGAAATTAGAGCACACGCTTCCACGGTTGTTACGGAATTACAGTTCTGTATGACATAAACGTGTTTTAACCCTTTAAAGACGGAACGTATCTGTTTTGTATAAGGACTCAGTGCGTACCGCGCTGTAAACACTCTCCACTTCGGTTATAAAAACCAATCTCTTAATGTTTTATAAGGCAAAAGTTGCTGTTTGTTCTGAGATCCGTACAAAACACATAAACGCAATGTGGGCACCGCGTAGAATTTTTTATTGTTAAACCTGGTGGTATGTAAAGGTACCGCTAGGCTTTAAAAGGCTAACCAAGTCTTGTATTTTCGCGTTCCAACCCAGACGCCTTACAGATTAATTTCTCTCTGTCCCTATAGGTGTATTTTGCGACATACTGAACTTTGCAGTAAGTTTGTTACCCCACGTAGCCGAGTCGATACAGAAACAGGCCCTTGGGCTGAACGACCGAGTGATCGGTGTTCGATATCCAATGGGGTGACGAGGTTTTTATTGTGTCTACAGCACCTCGCGCGACTTAGGGATCAAGTGAATATATTTTTTTTAACGGGGTACAAGGGGCTGTTTCTCTGGAGGTAAAATGACCGTTGTATTAATCTGACATATGCTGCTACTGCCGAGATTTAGAATGCGTGGAATTATACATTCACGCCCTGACACGTGTTTAGTGTGTGTTCCTTAAGCATGCGCGGCGACGAATTTTTATTTACTGATCATCTCCTGTCTCATCACATCTACACGTGAAACATCACCGTAAGAAAATAAGAATCGATCAAACACGCCAAGAAGGACATTATATAAACATCACAGTGGCTTCGGCACTCTTCCCCTTATTTTATATTCAACAGATGTAACAGTTTGAGTATGTAGACTCCCTTAAATTAGAAACTGCAAGCAAGGAAATGACCCACCTCCATTCGTTCATACGTTCGCAACTCTCAACTGCAGAATGCGAATCAGACAGCTGCAGAACGTACTAGGCCTGCAGAACTACGGCCGTTTGGCCATTTTCTTGCTGTAATCCAGCTATCAGTTTTAGGCCTAAGTTTTAACACAGTCAAAACAGATCTCTTGCAGGTCTTTGACAGATTTTGTGACCTTCACCTGCCCCGTGCTGACATGGACGTTTAAAAACAAAGGAAATTTGTTTTGTAGACCACACCTAAAATCATTAAAACGTAATGAAAATGTTTATAAGCATTTTCCCGTTTATAAAAAAATGCGTCGTATCGACACATGATATAATCATATCGGTTTGGCCGACTCCTTTCTGACGAATTCCCATAAACATTGCGCCACTAAAGGCCACTCTGTTTTTGTTCGTAATAATTTTTCCCGTCGCCGGTGATAACAACATTAGGGTAGAAAAAGTTGGTGGTAAAAACTTTTGTGCTGCCGTAAGACTTAGGAACTTTGCCACCTTTTCATTTTGTTTGTAGAACGCGCGTCTTAGTGACGATAACAAGTTAAACATTCATACCGTATATGCGAAATATTGTACGGTGACGTGCGATAAATATGGAAGAAAATTTTATAAAAGAAAATTTTTATTGTCTATACTAAAAGCTACAAATATGTCAGCGATATGATACTTATGGGTTTCGTCTGAAGAATGCGTGCTTTTAGAATCTATGCAGCTGGAAATCGTATGCAGAATTGAGTCAGTGAGTTGTGTCATTTTAATTTATGCCTCTTTACACTCACACGGCATAAATACAAGCACTGCAAGAACATTACGCACCGTATGTTATTTTGAAGTCAGTTTGTACAAGATCGGGTGAAACTGAATTTTAATGTCGTATAATTTCGTAATTAAAGAAGCTACAATAATTCTGATTATACGGGGGGAGGGGGATTTGTTGCCAAGAGATTATCTTGTGTTTCCAGGACAGAAGTCAGGTTTTGGTGGCTACGGATTTTAAGATGATCGCGAGTAGGAAACATTGGTGACACGTTGGCTGATAACACAGTGCACGAACTGACGTCAACAGGGAATCGAAAATCTCGCCCCACGATGTTACAAATGCCTCAGTTGTGGTGAGGATTATAAGGAAATATGTCATAACAGTATGATTAAATCTGAAATGTACTTGCTAGGAGTGAAAATGAAACACCGAAAATGCATATGCTGCGTGAACTTATATTACAACCCAACCTCATGCTAGGACGTTTACGCTTAAAAATGTTAAACACAAACTTCAGGTTTTCTGAAGTTTAATACGAGTGCCTGGACTCTGCCCACTGGACGTACAACTTAATATAAAGACTTCCATGCCACGCGTGTGCTCCTCGTTTTTGCATATAGCGTGAAGTGTGTTCTCTGTGTGTCATGTACGCTCTACAAAAGCGTGTAGACGCACATTACTGCAGCTCCTGTCATGACGTGGTGCGTGCACAACCCATTCAGCATTATATTTCTGTTTATTTTTGTCACTGAACTTTCCCCCGATTGCAAACAAAAGAGATTCGGTCGTGCGAACTATGCACTCTTAGTATAGGTGGAACAAAAAAGTTTTTAGAATTTTTCAGTTAAATTGCAAATTCATACAAACGAACATGTTTGTCGTATGTGTCTGGATTAAGTAATATTTTGAACCATTTCCCATGGATGAGCTATTATTTACAAGGAGGAGTTTATAGGGCATGTACGTCATGTTTTGAGCCCAGTTCCTAGGGACATTCTGTGCCGCACATGGATTACAGAAGCTTCAACTAAATATGCGCGAACGAATATGCATTGATTATAATTTGATTATAGATTTCAAAATAACACTTTACATTTGTAGTTAGCTAGAACGCCACCAGCTGTGCTATGATCGTGTTTGCATGTTGGTGTAGCCTGTTGAAATCAGTACACGGTGCCTAACTCAATTCGCTTTCCCCTCTATATCGATGTGAATTTAGGTTATTGAATTTGCATACGAGTTTGTCGCTGCGTGGTCGCCCTGTCGCTTAGGTCCGTAGGCGAGAAATATAGCCTACCTACAATAACCCTTAGTCTGTCTCGAATGTTCCACCAGACATTAGCTTGTTTCTGTCAACCGTTCTATGATTTTCGATCTTCTTCCAAGCGTGGAAATTTGCATTCCTGTCATCCCCCCACCCCCACCCCTTACAACAGTACAGTACATCATAATGGGCGTCTAGCTGAGTGTAATAAATAAAACGAGGCATTTGGAAAATTTAACTGTCTGTGAGAAAGAATGAAAAATAGTGTACACATGAATACAAGTATGACTGAAATTAACCAAAACATGAATTTGAGATGTACTTATTTTCGGTAAAAGCTGTCGTAATTCCATTGGCTTTTGTGGGTGTTAAGTCAGCACATACAAAAAATATTGTGACTTAACCTGGGACAGGTATGATTCATGGCTTCTTACTTTTAGAGAAGAATACGTGCAGACATAAATTGCAGATTCCTGGAGACAAGGTGCTGAGCAAAATATTCCCATGTAAGAGAGATGAAATGTGTTGGAAATTTAGTACATTAAATTATGCTCGTGCTCAAGAGACATTAGGATAATTATGTGCAAAGGACCTGATACTGAAATCCAGGTGGGTGGACTGGCTTTGTGGCGTGCACTGGAGCAGACTTGGGAGGAAACTCTTGGAAAGCGGACGATTAAAACACCGACAACAAAATGGGAACATAATGTTTCTTTTCTCTTCCGGAAACCAGTTTGACGGATACTGACTTTTGAGTGGAATTTTAACTTCCTGCAGGCTGCTAAAATGAATGTTTTCCGCGTCATTTTTCACCAATAATCATATCACTGACTGCTGCGTACTGGCGCTTTTGTGACACAGATCACAAACACACAAACACATAAGACCGCCAGCCGCACCTCCCATCATATTACATGTTGGTTCATTTTACATGTTCTGAGTTAAAAATTAAAACGTGTTTACTGACATTTAGAGTACCGATCTCCAAATGCATTTTATGTTATTCTGAATTCAGATTATGCCTTCAAGTCCTCTTACTGCTGATGCAGATTAGTTCGATATTGACAAAAGTGGAAATACTGCACATGATCTGAAATAGCACGTTTCCATTATTTTTAAAAATATGCGATGAGTTTAAAATTAGTTTTACCCGTTACATTTAATGCACTTGTGTCGGCGGTCTTACAATGGGAGTATTTATTGTTTTACAGAACGTATATACATATTATTTGCCTTTATGTGGAATAGGGATTTCAGGGCAGAGGTACAAAACGAAGTAACAGTTGTTGAACTCCCCTAGTACCAAATTTCTTCTAAACACGTTTATCATTTATGTAGGTAAATCAAACCTGACATCCACATTATGCCCTCGTTGTAAGCAAGTTATGTAACGATAGCAGGCTCCATATATTCCTACCGGGAAGATTGGTGTGGTGGTAGAGTTGTAGATGTTTATTCTGGAGGCACCCAGTTCCAATCACCTTCACGCTACCGTCCGTACAGAGGATTTTCCGTAGTTACCTGTCACCGGCAACTGCTGGTGCGGTGCCTGGACTGACTCCTTCCCAGTTTTTATGTACCTGTCATTTACCATTCGCTATTGTCTAATTTGATTTTTTGTAAACTTTTCGTTTAAACAAAATCATTGAGTAGTCTAAGGATCAAATAATAAAAAATAATAGAACTTAATTTTAATTTTCCAAAGTAAGGCCTGTTATTCCTGTGTTGCACTAAAAGAACGGATACCGCAACCCTCTGTGCCACGTAGTTCGTCGGTGTTCTCGTGAGAGGGCTCTGGGGTGACATCCGGAAATACAGAGAGAGATGTAATATGGATGTCACGTTACACGCACCACTTATTCAGAAAGGATGCCTTTACATTGACTGGCATATTGTGCCAATATCCGGGATATTCAGGCTTTGTACTGTGTTTTCTATCACTTATTTTTATGTGTATATTAAGTATGGAATGGTTGGAAATTGTTATTGAATTTAATACCAGGAGCGCGGATGGTGTTCTGTGCTTAATGTAAAGTCGCTTGTCCAAATGTTTATTTCCTTAACATAATCTGAACAAATCTTTTCCTCGTACTTTGTATTTTTTATTTTCTTACATTGTTATTCTCTCATTTTCCCTTCCGACCTTCAAATATTTCCGCTAGAGCGGGAACGCCATTACCATGTAACCCTGTATGGCACATTGTCACGCACTGTGAGGTGCATGCTGGGTTACATATATTGTTCCTGCACCGAGTAGGACGTCCAATTCCCAGAAAATCTACAAAGAATCACAAACACAAGAATAAATATTCTTTTTTTATTAAGTCTTCTTCCATATCACGGTGTGTTAAGGCCAAATGGCATGACATTCATTGTTTTTAATGCAGTACCAGCTGGTTAGACGTCGTATACCCATTCCGGAGATCTGGAATTATTTTCAGATCAGAAGTGTTCAGTTTAGAGCAAGTGAAGTGACACTGGGTTCGATTTCTCTCCCGAATACTTCGGTTTTCTTTTAACGTTTATGGTGCCGCCAGTGACTGAGGAAAATTTAGTATCGCAAACCCTGTGAATTCCTATTTGGAAGGTCTTTGGCTCTAATCTAGGTCGGTTTACCGGTTTTTCTAAATGCTGTTGTGTTTTGCGTCATTCTCCGCCGTCGAATTCCTTCATAGTGCCTGCTGATAAACTGCTTTACCTGCCTACGATTAATTCATATGCACCATTCCCACCGCTGCTTTGTTGAATTGTTCCTCTGCCGATATTTTTGCCGCTTTTCCTTACCAGTCACACAGGCCCTGCTACTCCTTTTTAAGTCTGTTTTGTGTTTACTTTTACGCTGGATATACAATTCCTTGCCCCTCCGTATATTTTAACTGCATAACGTGGGGCTACTCAGAGGCTTGCACGAGGTAGGTTTAATGTTTCGAGATCCAATATTTGTAATGTTCTTTTTTGTGCTAGTGCAATATATTTAGACAACTTTAAGCGGATTCAGTTACAAGATTTATTGTGTCGTCTTAAAAAGCACTGTTCAGAATTGCTACAGTACGGTAGATATAATGTATTTTTCAGTGCCATGTACTTTCGCCTTTTTCTTTCTCTTTATATGTACCACGTGATTTAGAATTCATTGACTCGGAATGTCAGCCATGCAATGTGTGTTTGTCCTCAGTGTTGTCCTGGTGCCCGTGAACACATACGTAGCTAATGACTTGCCTGGTGTAGCACTTCATGTCCCATACGCGTTGTGTATTTCTGATGTGTTGCTGTCGTTATTAAAGACAGGCGTTAAAGAAATAGGTTTTGAGGATGTGCAGGGGGTGTGTCCAACGTGGGATGTGGACATTGCTGGGCTCTCACGGGCACAGCATTGGAATGAACTTGCGGATCTCAGAAATTTCCACAAACTATTTTACTGCTTGGGCAACTGTCAGCTTCTAAAGACGCTGCTCCGTAAAGTTAATCGTTTTCGTGAACACTTCCCGACACAGAAAATGTTCCTTCACCGATTCCTTTCTTGACTGACAAAATGCCGTCTTGCTTTTGGCGTAGTATGGAAAGCTTGCCTTGGTGTTCTGTTATCGTCAGTTCTTGTTAGGCATTGTAATAACCGAGCTATATGTTCCTGCCTTTGCTTTTCTATTAGCAATATTTGTAAGTATCCTTATAGGACATCATTTCTAATTCTGCTCAGGCTTGTACATCCTTTGAAAGGTATACACGATTTTGTTCCTCTGCGCTGAATTTCTGTTGTGTTTTCCTTCCTTACTAGTCCTCCTTAACTACCATACATTATTGCTACAGTTAGTTACAGGAAGCATTATAATCATCATTATCATCATCATCATCATCGTATGTCATTTCTGAAAGTTACCGCAGCCTTGGTCTTTGTAAAATTCATATCACTTCAATGGATATCGAGCAATTCCTTTACATTACTATGCATTGCACCTCTTCTCTGGCCACAGCTCCGTTATTTTCTACAGATTTCCGACATTTGTAGAGACTCCCCTTCAAGACACGTCTCCATCGTAGCAAAGGCCGGTTACTAGTTTCCTGTTGGTCAGCATGCCACGAACGTGACCCCCATTTCTTATCGGCTACTGTAGATTGCAAACTGTGGTTCGTGAACCCATTGCGAAATGTTACTGTTGTATTTGCTGAAAGAAAATTTATAATGGCCAATGCTTGCGTGCTAATGTTATTCGTATTTTAAGACAAATTCATCGTAAATTATTGTGAGGTAAGAGATTCTGCAGTTGTTTCTGACAGAAATACTTCGGTCTGCTGTAACTGCTTTGCACACCAGTAGGTTTATTCCTTCCAGAAAGGATGTGATTTGTGAATCAGTGTGTGAACGGTAAATTGGGTGAAGAATAACCAGGTGAACGAGAAGAAAGGAGAAATAGCGGAGAAGTAGTCGGAGGGAAGAAATGTATTGCGGGCACGTCATTCGGCATTCTGATTTATTTAACAATAACTCAGAAATTATATATCGCCTGACAAGTTTGGAACATGATAAAGAATATTTGTTTTTAAGTAATAATTTTAAAGAAGGTGTTACTGGACTACTTACGGCGATGTTCCAGCACTAGTCTGTGTCATCCATTTTCATGTTTCAGAGTGTGACCTAAACATTTGACAAGTATTCATCTTAGCAACATTTACGCGGTTTTTTTGAAACATTAAAACTCCTTTACAGTCATTGTACCCTCTCCTGAGGGAGTCTGTTGCAGTCTACGCCTTAATATTCCAATCAGTTAGGCCAATAATTCCATCTACATCTAGATCGTCGAACTTTTATGTTCCTGTGATCTACCCCAGTCAAATTTTTCGGTGTATTTATCTTGTCTTATACATTCTACACTTATGTAGCATCCACCTTATCCTCCCTCCCTTATGTGGCCTCGGTGCTGACAGTTGGTAACTGCATCTGAACACCCATCTCTCCAGTAGGCTACAAGTTCAGGCTTTTACCGCTGCAGTAACCTGCCTGGTGAGCTGCCTGAAATTTTTAATTACATCGCGATGCCGGGAGTCGCGTTCCACCGTCGGTTTGCCTGACTTATGCATGTCGACACTTGTCATTGCCTCGCAAAAACTCTGATATTTCTGGGTCAGGGAGAGGGTAGGTAATTGTTTGTATTGGGAATGTGGCACAGGAACTGCGCTGGCTGCAAGAGTAACGTGCAGGAAGAGTGGCTGCACTGCAGTTCCTGTAGCCAATAATTCTTGCAAAGTAATTGGAATTTAAAAAATCATTCTTCTGTTGTAGGCGGCCGGGATGGCTCAGTCAGTATAGCGACTCGCTGCGGGGTGATCGGTAAGAGTTCGAACCCTGGTGGGGGTGAAATCTTCCACACCTGTCCAGACCGGTCCCAAAGCCCCCCCCCCCTCACGCATCTGTATAGTGGGTACGGGGTCTCTTTCTCGGGGGTAAAGACGCCGGGACGTGGCGCTGACAAACCAAACCCTATGTAGCGCCGAAGTTAAAGAAATGGTAGAGCTATATCTCTGCTCACCTTTTATGCGTTTATGGCATGTTTTAGACTGAACTTACCTTTACCTTTACCGTTACCTTTACCTTTATCTTGCTGGTCTGTCGGACCTTCAGAAGAGGCGGTTGCGTTTATGCAGCAGAACGTGTTACACTGCAAGCCACTTATACGCACAACATAGACCACAGTTCAAAACTTAAGTCCATAGCCAATACGTAGTGATGTTTAAAACAGCGCTTCGACTTTATTTAAAAAAAAGAATTGCATTGTCGGAAGAAATGAAAAGATATTGAATGTTTAGCTGAAGTAATTTCCCTCCGTAATGGAACACATTAATCGGGCGTTTATCGTGGCACTTCCTGCTTATAAGAAGCATTGTCATCTTCGAGCCGGTTAAGTAGCTCTTGTGTTAACACCCGCTTGTGTAAGACGTGTTTTATTGTCCTTGCCGGAAAATGTGTGGTAGAAATTTAGAGCAGCGCATTATCTTCAAAATCAACATCAAACTTATGGTGTGTTGACAAATATTTATGTTGGCGAAACAGTGCCTGCTCTGCATGTTACGAAACAGGCCTGTAAGATATCATTGTGTGTTAGGGAGAAAAGTGAAACACTGCGTCATACCTTACTGCTTTTAGTTTATTACTGAAGCTAAATTCTACGAACTGAAGTTCTCGAAATTTCCACACCTTCGTCTCTTTAGTGGCAGCGCGATTTGTACTTTTTTTGGAACGTTTAGTGTTAGTATTAGAGTTAAATGAATATGCGGTATTTTTTGCTTTCTGCTGCTGTACAGCTGTCTACTTTTACGCTTTACAAATCTAAACTGCCTAAGTCACGTTTGTTCTTAGGATTTCGCAGCGATGTATCTGACCAGTCCGTTCTTGTGTGGTATGATGCCGTGTTGCTGGGTAAATCGGTTTCCGGCGTTTCGAGGCAACCTGTTGGTCTCGGACTTTTCGATCCTTGACGATGAAGACAGCAGGTTTTTTCGAAACGTCGGGACAGGTTACCAAGTAACTTAGCCTCTTATCCGAGAAGAAAACAGTCTCTATCATTAGGCAGTGTGTAGCAGTACACACTGTGCGTGAAATGTAAACACAGATAGACTGAAACTCTTTAACTGTCGTTTTGGAAATACTGAGAGGTGGGGTACAGCAGTGAAGGCGATATTACGATTGGCGTATAGGACAGTGTTCAATGTGATAATGTCCAAATTATTATTATTATTTGTGATTTTGACTTCTTTTTATTAATCGCTTTTTGTTCTTTAAATTGCTGTTGAGATATTATTCTACACTAATGCACTTTATTCTTTTTTGTTTCTGTATTGTATCTCCTCTAGTACATTGTTTTTTTTGCGTTATGATACACAGAATACTTAATGTTATATGATTTTTCTTTAGCTACCTTGTCACCTCATCATCGTTATGTTCTTAATATTCTCTGTTTAAGTCATATATTTGTATGGACTATTTTATGTAGTTTAATTCTCTTGCTTAGTGTATCATGTTTTTTATTTTTAACCGTTTTATAAACTTTAAATTATACACCTCAGGCATTCTATGTCCTTTACTCTAGATGTATATTTTAACTTGTAAAGCCTGAGATCTCAAACCTCAAAGGCAGGGGTAAAAGATAACCCCTTTCTTATTATTACAGTTAGGTCTTATTATCTCTGTTCATTTTTAGCCGAAACACGTAGCCTTTTGCTTACTGAATATAATGTTGTGTTGACTGATTGTAACATTCGTTTGTGTTTTACTGTCGTCTTATAGGAGAAACGTAACTATATTACACGCTACACCACCACCACCATAATAATAATAATAATAATAATAATAATGTGGTTCAATTCATTTTCATTTAATGCTTTGTTTCTTTACGCGCAAAATCAATAACCTGACGGCCAATCGCGTGTCCCAGTACAACGGTAATAATTCCAGTCTTTTTTGTTCTTATTTCTGGCGTTTTTTCATCGTCTTTTGTATTGCTGTCTGGTATTCCACAGGGTTCTGTTTTGGGCCTTCTCTGCTTAATGTATTCATAAATGACTTATGTAATGTAGTTCAGTGCTTTGTGTATCTTCCGTTTGTTGGTGACATCAACATTTGTCGTGCCATTCAGTCTCCTAACGATAGTAACCTGCTGCAGTCGGATATTGACTCTAGACGAAGTTGAAGCAACGCTTGCTGCACGAGAGGTGACATTAGTGAAACTACAATTGTTGCTTCCTCAAGATGCGTTGATGTACTGACGTGTGCGTATGAACGTTGTGAATGCTATAAAACAAGCAGTAAGGTCTGGGGGAAGTGTTCATTGATTAGAAATTTCACCTGCTTTCTTCGTTCTCATTATACTTTTCTCTGTCCTCGTACGTATTGGTTGTAGTTCGCGCTGTAACCTTTCCTGCTTCATTGAAACAGATTATGTTTCCACCGCTGCACATTTCGATTATTAAAGCGTGTTCCAGTTATTTGGCCAGCACTACTTCGTTTTGTCTTGTGTTGTGTTCCGGTCCTGTTGCTGTTACAGCATGTGTACTTGTGCTGACCTTGTAACTGGTCATTAGACTGCTACGTCAGCATGTAAATGAATAAACTTAGTAAGTCCGAAGCTTAATCGGCGGTTTGTCACCGCGCATGGCTGCTTTACATTCCAGGACAGTCAGTGTTGGTTTTGTGGTGGACAGAGTAACACTGGCACGGGATATTCTCGGAGTACTTCGGTTTTACACTGTTAATTACCATCCATCGATGTTCCATGTACATATTAATTCGTCTACCACCATGGACAATATATAGTTCAGATGCTGGCAGTGTCGCTGAATAAATAGCAGAAAAGTCAGTATTAGTATTGTTGTTGTTGTTGTTGTTGTTGTTGTTGTTGTTGTTGTTGTTGTTGTTGTTGTTGTTATTGTTATACCAATGGGTCTAGCCATACAGTCGACTGGAAGTCTTTCAAGGCTATTGCAGAAATGGTCAGACGGCGTTTCTAGTAAACACTCCAGCACGGGTTTGCAAGTGACGGCGGTCCTGGGAACAGAACATAATGACGTAACACCATTTTATTTCAGATATGTTGTCCATGAAGCTATTACATTGTAGCCCTTAGGGACAAGGTTTCATGTTGTGTCAAGGATAAGACTTACCGTGTAATGCCGTATGATGATGATGATGATGATGATGATTTAATTCAGTCATTTTTTCTTAACATGCTGAGTCAACAGCCAGATGGCCCATAACAGAAACAACACAACATACAAACACAAGTAACAAATAACAAACACAACACAAATACACAAAAATAAAACGGAACAAAAGGACAACAAAATATAAAGAGTTGTTTCAACAGCCGCAGAACATAAACACAGATCAGTGACTGTGAACGACTGTTAAATTAAGACGGAGTGTGTTTCGCAGAAGTAACAGGTTCCTCAAAAAAGTCTACGGCTTTGAACATCAAATTAGCAGCTGAAATGCATCTAGCAGAAGGAAAGTTTGTACAAGTAACAGAAAACGTGGAGAAGTTCGTAAAATGACGAATAAGAATGCGGATAATTGTCATATCCAGAAGGGAGGGCAAAATTTTAGTCCTGTATAAACAGTAGTAATAAACAGAGCGTCAGGATGGTTGTCATGCGGTTTGTCTACCTTGAAATACTTAAGGAAATCGTCACAATGTACATGGTCGTGGGGAGAAACGATTCTGACGTAGCTCTTTAAACAGCTAGAACATAAACAGCGATCAGCGTGTTGCTGTCCAGTTTTTCTGTGTTCAGTGGACGTAATTTACGTTGATTGTAATCATGTTTCCAAAATAGTGGCTCTGCTGTGATATTTATTTTAATGAGATCGGACCGTTATGAGCACGATGTAGATGCCTGCATTGTGTTAGAAAATGGGAAGTCTATAGTGTTGAATAATGAAGGGCTGAGATTGTGTGACCAGTCACCGCCATGTTCCACCGTGTCACCATTGTCTTTGGTGCAGACTTCTGCTAGACGTCTGTATTGGCTACTGTGTGATATCTTATCTCATTTTTAATTAATTTCCCCTCTGCTTTAAAACCCGGATATTCTTTGTGCTGTTAACAGCTTTATGCACTGCCTTTTACTGATGTCTCCTAGAAGACTCTTTTTGTGTAAGAATAATGGATGTGTAGAATAAATTAAGGTACAATTAAAGGTATTGTTCTAAATAAGTGGAATGATGTACAGTGAAATTTCCTGTTCGATGCTGAACTACAAACTGTGCAAGTGCTCGGAACTAGGGAACCATTGTTACGAAAGGACATAAACACGGTGTCTATGCAAATGGAACCTGTTGGAGTGGGAGGGGGATATGTAAATATTATAACACAACGGTATTTATTTACATCACGTGTTTTAACATTCATAAATTCGACAATTTCCCCACAGAATATATTAACCGGCTGCTTTCGATTCTCGCAGTAAACGACAGCTCAATTCATGGATCAAATCATGGTATTTGAAAAGTGACATTCACTAACAGAGTAAAGAAATACCCACATTTAGTGGGACACTTTAAGTTCACTACCTTGCTCGTTGTTTTGTATCTGGATCCAGAATCGTACAGTCACACACTTTGGCCCTATTTCTCTGAAGCCTTTTTCAGTACCGTCCTCATGTCTACACCTGTGTGTTTTAAGTTATCTGTTTCTGTGAAGACTGATTGCTAGAA
The DNA here is from genome assembly GCA_013340265.1 of Coptotermes formosanus. NCBI lineage: Eukaryota > Metazoa > Arthropoda > Insecta > Blattodea > Rhinotermitidae > Coptotermes > Coptotermes formosanus. Next base: position 1,248,146 of record BLKM01002316.1, read on the forward strand.
TGTTTGCAGCAGTATCAATCGCTCTTACGTGCGAGGGAACGTACTGTGTAAGGTAACAGTCTGACGCGCATACATAGAAATTTAAATTAAACGGGTGAAAAATGTAGCGTATTCAATAAAATCTAATGAATAAAGGCATAGATGGACGATCCGTGCATTGCGAATTCAACTGAGGACGTATATCTGTCCCGACATTAGCTGTCTAATTTCACTGTGCTATGTTAAAACCTTCTTCGACAGGCAACATCGGGAATAATGGACACCTGTCAGTTCGCAGTGACCAGCCGAACCATTTGGCAGAATGAACACGGCCATATTTGTAGAACAGCTGCAAATGTGTGGGTATTTTCGAAGAGGCTATGAATTTTGTGAACTCACTTTTGGTGTTGGCATAGTGAAAATGTTGTGGAATTTTGGGACAAGAGAAGAAATTACTTAGGTGCATGTCTGCCCCTGCTTATGGTCGTTGAAACTGGTATATTGATAGATTAGACTACGGGGAAGTGGGACACTGCGATGTGGTTCGTGTGTCCAATTGTTTTGCGTACGGATATAGATCATATTATGAATATCATCGCAGGAGTTAATTATTAGTAGTATGACCAGAAGTTTGAGAAAGACAACGTTCGTAGCGTAGACATTTTATCAAAGTTAGTTAATTAAGATACTTTAGCCAAGTTTACAATTTAATCAAGAGGCAAAATAGAGATGAGATCACAAAGAAATGGGAAACTTTTCTTGATGACGGAATAGTTCTGTCTGACCTCACCCTAGAAGAAGGAAAGGAAGGAAGAAGACGGTGGGAACCCCATTGCGAAGCAGGAGGAAGAAAATGTCCAAAAAGGTGTGTTGTGGTGCCGATAAAAAGGAGAACAGGTGGAGTAAAAGGGAAAAGATTAGAATACGAGGAATTATAAGAATAAGAGGTGCTTCTATCCTTGCTGGCAGCGAAGGTGTGGGAGCGAGTTCCATGTATCGGTTCTTGTTAATTGAAGTCTGCAGGATAGTGCAGAATATGACCACTGTGCCAGGCTAAGCCGTGTGCCGGTACTGCGTTGTGGCAGTCCACTCTTTACGGTACCGGATGTCCCGTCAGACGTTCATAGTTGTTCAGCTGGTCAAGACATACCAGTACTGTCATTAAACACTGAGAGCTCGTCACATTGTTTTTAAATGCCCATCGTAGGCTGTATATACGTGGTGGATATATATACATGGAGGATGTATATACATGGAGGATGTATATACATGGAGGATGTATATACATGGAGGATGTATATACATGGAGGATGTATATACATGGAGGATGTATATACATGGAGGATCCTTGAAAGTCTAGTGAACTTAGTCTAATTAAAAGGGTGTTGCTGGAGGCAAACCCGTTCGCCTTCAGTGTTTACTGAATGCTTCTCACTTGGATGTAGACACATTACCTTAACATTAACGCCCTTTGATTATGGCTTAAGTGGTCGAAACTTGAAAGGCTGCTAAGCAGCGGGGCTATACAATTTTTTGTATTTTGACGGTAAATATATTTCTAATTGAGTTAAGTCTAAAGGCCAGTGATAACGGTACTTTATTATACTACATATATTTTGTACATTTTCGTTTCTAATTTATTTTAAATGCAGCGTTTGTAAGCTGGGTATGCTTCCATCATTATCACGCATAGTACAGAAAATTACATAACCCATTCCGTCGGTTCCGTTAGACTGAGGTAAGCTCTGTTATCGAACGACGTTATTTGTTAAGTGATGCTGTATCAGCAGCTTGGTTTCTGGACCATGAATCCAGAATAGTTGCTGATGTCAGACTGCAATAAATAGGCACCTCCAGCCGCTTAATCTAGAGGCTGAAACAAATCCAGTGTCATAAACTCTGTACCTTCATTTGTATTGTAGGGAGATCTTTACCTTTACCTTACACATATAAAATACGTTTCATAGACGGGTTCTTTCTCCGTCCTCAGGCAAAACAGTAAGTGAAACCCCTAATCATTTGGCCGTAAAGGGATTTTTCTCTCTTCTACCTGAGGATAGCGACCTGTCTTGTCTTTGAAACACTTTATTTTTAATTTCGCTTTAAAAACCAAAGATCACTGAAGCCCAGTCAGTGAATAGTTCCAGATGTAACACCGCACGGTGCTTAAAAGTGACCGTGACGCGTCGTACATGCTGCATTGGCACGGAGACGCAGTTCTTGCAGTCTTACGCCCCCCCCCCCCCCCCCACCCCTGCTACCATGTTCAGCTTCTCTGTCGTATTGCTGTCCAGGCTACATGCCGGATATTAATGTCACCGTGCTGTATTGTTCAGTAGTGAAAACAAATGTATCCTCGCTCAAAGAGAATTTCAAACGCCCCCGCTGTAGAAACGCATTGCAGAACCTTTTAGCCTCTAAACGAATAGAGGGGTATACATCGGTTGTGAGTTCCACTGCATTAGGGAGGTGAAACAACGAAAGGGCTTTATCATTTGAATTTGTGTCGCCAGTTAGAGTCTCTGTTTTTTGTTTTAAACGTTTGTATATTGCGAAGCATTGTGGGTAGCTGTAGCTTTAAATAAACTAGTGAGCAGGCTGGTGTCTCCGCAACATCATAGGCTTGTATTCCGTACACATCCGTCTTGAATCTGGGCCGTGTGTTCAGTTGTCCAACAGGAACATTTTTCTAATACTCCAGTATTTCTCCGTCGCGGTACAGGGACAAGACCTTGAAACAGACGCTATATATGTCGTCATTAAGTGGGTGTGCACAAGGAACGGAGAAAATTTTGGAAAATGTATGTTGTTTTATCTCTAACGATGTGCAATTGTAGTGAGGTGGTCAGTCTACTCTACTTGAATGTTGCAGTGTTATCGGCTGTTTGTGACGCTGATGTTCTCAGCCTGCGTGAATAAGGTAAAGCCATCCCTATACAAACCTGCACTGTCCCTTAGGGCTGCTGGAGTTTGAGGCTTTCAGAATTTCTAAACTGTCGGCACACGAATGTGGGAAGGTTGTCAGCCCTACGCACCGGTCGCCTTTACCCCCAGGATATTACTGGTTAGGGATAGAGACTGAGTCGGCCGCAGGGCAATACTGCTGCCGGAAGGATTAGGTCACTAAAAGACTCCAGTGACCCCATCGGAAATCGAACTTGCGACCTTCCGGCTTGCAGCGCAGTGCCTCGGCCTGTGTGAATGCCAGGGTGTTATCCTGAAATAGCTAGTGGTTGTCCCTTCCAGGTGCTTAGACTTATACAGTCATGACTACCCTCTTATCACTTTGGTCACGTTGAATTCTCTGAGTAAAATCCTGCAGCATAGAGGAAGTTAATTATAAATGAACAAGAACAACACTGAGCGTTGAAATATCGCAGAATGACTGTGTAGTTGACACTGGAATACACCTCTCATCTCATGTTCACGTAGTGGCCCTTGCATCTGGGCAGAGACCCTCATCATTCCTGTCATTACAATGTTTTATGTTAGAGCAGCGCTTTAAAGAGGTTCTCAACTGTCAGAGAACTTTCGACTAAAGAAGAGGGCGCCCTTACTTTAAAGGGGTGTTGGTTTCAAAGTAACCGGATCATGTGGTGTCTCACTCTGTATGTACGGTAACAGGCCCCCTTCAGTGGAGATACGTTAAATTAAGCTGCACTGTTTGAAATAACGTGCTGATTTAGTGAACGAGTTACTGCCTGGATGAATAAGTGACATGCTGATTTACTGATACCTGGATGATTGTGTATATTACTGGTTTACGTAGTGACTAAATCGCTGGCTGAATGGCTGTATATCTTAATGATTTACGTAGTGACTAAATCGCCGACTGAATGGTTGTATATCTTAATGATTTACGTAGTGACTAAATCGCCGACTGAATGGCTGTATATCTTAATGATTTACGTAGTGACTAACTCGCTGACTGAATGGCTGTATATCTTAATGGTTTACGTAGTGACTAACTCGCTGACTGAATGGCTGTATATCTTAATGATTTACGTAGTGACTAACTCGCTGACTGAATGGCTGTATATCTGAATGATTTACGTAGTGACTAACTCGCTGACTGAATGGCTGTATATCTGAATGATTTACGTAGTGACCAACTCGCTGACTAGATCACGGAATCTCAAAATGTTTCGCTGTCATGTCACTAAATGATATTTAACAATTGCAATCTACCCTCAATATTTTTGTGTTAAAAAGTTACAATTGGAAAGACTGGCTGAAAGTAGGAATGAGTTTTATAATATTGCCAGCAATGCAGCATATTAACAAATATATGTGACTTAATCTCATTGTTTTGTGTCTCTTCTATATTCAGATTTTTTATTAAGACCGCGTAACAGTAAAATGGCTGATGTACCAGGAGTAGTACGCCTATCACAGGTTGAGTTATCTTTGACAAGATGAATAGGTAAATGACCGACAGATGTAAATAGTGACTAAAGTACTGACAGGGTGACGGAGTGACTTATTTAAATTGTCGGTAAATCGCTGACCAGGTGACGGACCGCTCACCAGTAAATGCGGCTGGAGGTCTAGGAGTGGTGCGTGTATCACAGTTTGAGGAATCATGGACTAGGTGAAGAAGTAAATGACTTAGCGATGTACATAGCGACCAAAGTACTGACTGGGTATTTAAATTGTGGCTAAATCTCTGACCAGTTGAGTGACTCACTAAGTAGCGACCCGCTTACTAGATGACTAATTGACTTAGCTGACATGGCGACCGACTGAACAATTAGATAAGCTGACTGAAATTACTTAGGACCGGACTAGGTTGACTGAATTATTAATTCACTAAAGGTTTAATTGAATTGCTAACGAACGTAATTTACGTACTAAACAACTGTCTGACAGTTTTGAGTGGGTACTTGTGAAGTACCATTACGTGTCTGACTGAATTACTAAATGAATATGCGGGTGTTTAGTTGAATAATTACTTGTTAAGTAATTGAATGTCGTGGCTAAACTGACCAACGGAACTGCTTCTCTCTAATTTCCTCATTACGTAAGTTAGTTACTGGTAAACCCACACGTTGACAGTCAATTAGTTGACTGACTGCAGGAGAACGTAGCACTGCAACCCGTAGACGTTTCAAAAAGACAATTTATTACTTAATTTAAATAAAAAGTTGTGTGTATGTGTGAGTGCGTGTGCGTGTGCGAAATTCGCGGTTCTCACAGTGATGACTATGGAGCTGACTGTCCCCTGGGATGCAATGCTGTGTAGTGAGATACATGTGTAACGACGATTCAGAAAATCTGCTGCTGCCATCATCTTCCTTCCTGATGATAAAGTCATCGGGCTCTTCAGAACTGCTTGCACGCATTTACCAGACTGCATGGTCTCGTACTTTTCATTAAGTAGCTGCACTTTAGAATTCGAATACATATTTCTTTTAAGTACGTTTTATTTTTTCACCTCTGCCCGTCTCCTTTTCTGTTTCTCTCTTTGGATCCCGTTTCTTTACTTCGTCCTTTCTTACTGTGCTTCGCCTTCTATTCTGTCGAAGACAGCTCAGTCCTTATATTAACTAGGTTGTGGGACAGACGACTGAGGAATCGGGGTTTGATATGCGGCAAGACCTAAACACCTTTCTGTTGCCCACAGCATTCAGACGGGTTCCAGACACCGCCCACTTCCAACCCAACTGGTACCGGCGACTTCTTCCCCGGAGATAAAGCCATCAGGGCATGAAGGTGACCACACTTCCTCCACCTAGTGCCGAGGTTACAAAGGAGTGAAGCTGATACCTTAACTTCCTGTTACATGAATCTTCATTGTGAGATGGTTAATCGAGCACGCGGACAAATGCAGCCTGCTTCTGTTTTGCCTTTACCTTTCATATTTTTCTGTTCGACTTGCTTTTCTTTATTTAGTTATCTCTATTTCTTTCTTCTTTAAACGCGTCTTTCATTCTTTCTTTTTTTATTTTCTCTGATTCTTTCCTTTTTGTTATTTACACCTTTCTTTTTCGTACTTTAATTCTTTTCCTTCTCTATTTTTACTTCCCTTTGTTTAGTTTTCTTTGTTAATTTATCCTATCTCTCTTCTTTACCTATTTCGCCCTAGTCAGCCCAGGAGATGCAGGCTACTTTATGCTTCTCTAGCCGTCGCACTTCCGTCGTGTTTGTCAAATGCCGACATATCTCCTTTCCGATATTCCAAGGATATCGCTTGTTCTGCATCACGCAGCCGATCGTCTGGAATAGTGGAAGGCTGGTCCAACACATAAGAGGCGGCGAATCGTGTTTTTGGTTATTTCAAAGAAAATAAAGAAGTAGAGGGAACAAGAAATGAGAGTTATACTGGTACCTGACTGGACTGCCTGCCGCGCGGGTGGCTGGGAGATTCCGGGGTGGCCACATCAATTCTGTTCCATACAGCTCAGGTCAGCAAACTGAAATGCGACTTGTGTTCCGCCAGTCTTATGCGGTTTTGCTGAGGTAGATAGCACATGCAACACGTATGGGGGAGATGAGAAATTCATACAACATTTTTGTGGGGGAACCTGAGGGCAAGAGACCACTTGGGGACCCTTTGTCCAAGATAAGATTAGTTATTGTATTGCGAACGTAAGTAGAGCCTGGACGCAATGTTATGGCACTGCGCAAACGACCGATTTTAGTCTCTGTACTTGGTGTCGTGTGCAGGCGTTATTAGAAGGGTGTCGGGTTAGTTGGTTAGAAGCAGTTGCACAAAGGAGATCGTTCCGCGTTGCCAGCTATTAGCCGGACAAAAACAATACCCTTCTTAGAATACTGGTACTGCACTGTGGCCGGCCCTGTCTAAAATAGAAAACCATGCGATAGATGTAGAATCCTTCGTTATCGTCGGACTCCGACTGAAGAAATTATATGAGGAAGTAAGAACACAGACGTATGTTTTTAGAAAGAGAGGTGACACGCTGCACTCTCATTCTCCGCCCCTCACCTGCCCGCCCTACGACTCCGACTACTTTCGTACGATAGGCTGCTCGCGCATCGGGGTGCCATAATTTGGCGATTTTGCTGTAAAAGCTACAGGCAACATTAGTCTTATTTTATGTCTCGATACAGTAGTTGGATAGAGCCTTATCTTCCATTGCATTACATGACCATAATTACGTTAGATGAATTGTACAAATCCCGAAGGTCTTCATAAAGTATTACTTTTACACATCCTGTTGCTTCCACTGGCTTACAAGCTTCTAACAAGTGTTTGTCTAAAAAAAGGTTATGTCATCCGTTTTATCCCAGTTACCATTTTGTGTTATGGTGAGACTTCTTTGTAGAATTCCTGAAGTCAGATTTGACGTAATAAAAATTAATGGCAGAGGTGTGTTTATGTCACGTAGGCTAATTCTGTAAGAACCGCAAATTTACTTGCTCCTGGTCGCAAACAGTAACAGGGCGTTACATGTCACCGTCTTGGACGGGATAAGTTCAATTGTAGCCTTTGCTCTTCTGGGATGTTACGTGGCGCGATTTGGCAGTTGGTTACCGACGCCTCGGGACAACCTATCGGTCTGATCTTCAAGGGTTAAGAAGTTCAAGAATACCCTTGACCCTTGAAGATGGGGCAGATAGGTTGTTCCGAAATATCGGTAACCGACTGCCCACGTAAAGCCGCATAACATCCCAGAAGAGCGAGGTTCTTGGCCGTACTGCGGTGGTAGCCTGAAATCTCCCAGAGTTTTGTTATAGTCGACGCAACCTAATAACATATAGACTCGAAATTAATTTCGATTAAGCATTTATTAGGAACAGACGTGTCCTCTATAGTAGGCGTTAATTCTATGCATATTCTTCGTTCGAAAAATGTATAAAATTTGCAGTTACCTTCGTGAAGGTTTCAGATGTTTGTTGCGTTTAAAAACTCCGGAACTCTTTTGCCATGAATGAAAAAAGTTTAAAGATGTGGCTTTTAGGTGGGTCTACAGGAATAGCAGTAAACATGAAGTTTCTCATGCTCTAGCAACGAAACGAAGGGCCAAAAGTGAAGGTTTCACCTGTCATCTCAAACTATCTTTTGTAAATTTCCTGGCACGTATCGTCTGTATTTGTTGAACCCCACTGCTGTCAGCCAAAGGTCTTTTGCACACTCCCGGCGTAACCCGCGGAAATTCAGCAATCTGGATGCGTCTCACACTGTAACGATGTGCTTTCACACCCACGAAGTCAGCCGAACTGCAGAACCGAGTAAGTGCACTTAACGCCTACACGAGTAGAGACAGCATCAGCTGTTAAGCGCACAATCTGTAAGGAGCGACGACCCACAAGACAGGGACAGGTGATGTGGTAATACTTCTGTTGCATGTCAGAAGGTGAATCCTAGGACAGAAGTTCAGCAGCATAACATTCAGCAGACAATGAAGAGGTTAAAGTTCTGTGCCCAGTGACTGAAATAACGAGCAAAAGTCTCTAATGGAAAATTTAGGATGTTGCTGCTTTAATTTACATAACAATACGTGAAAAGAATTAAGTACAAATATGCGGCAAAGTAAAGAAAAACGTAACTTTATCTCGTTTATGTGTTTGTGCTGTTGTGGAGACGGGAAATAAAAACATATAAGGGCCTGTTGTCAGTTAATCACAAGCGGATGCCTGGGGTAAAATTTAAAAGAAAAACGAAAGCTTCAAAAATTATTTTTTGAGAAATTAGGTCGTGTTATGAGTTGCTCACGGAACTGTCCTTACAGACAAGGATAATTTGGGCTCAAAATATAGAGTCCATCCACTAAAACGTTTTGGTGGTGAAAATCGAACAGGTAGAATACAGAAGTGCTCTGTATAAATTAGAAACAACTTTTGTCACAAAAAAGTTTTTTTTTTTTTGTTGGGGTACAACTAAAGCATTTGTATCCAAATGTGAGAATCTGTAGGATACACGGCTAAAAAAGTGACCGATTTACAAGACCTGTGTTCGAGAATGGGCAGGATTATAAACTAATAGTAATTTATAGATATATACTGTCAAACACAACAGTTTTATTCTAAATTTAGAATAGTATACGGCAGTAATTGTTTGTATCTTGAACAGCGTACAGAAGTACAAAATGCGGAATGCAGATGATCCAATGTAAAGTAGATGTAACCACATAGTGGGATGGAACTCTGATGTCACTATGTGGTTACTGTATGGCCTGCCTGGTTGTGATCTATGAAAGATTGAAAAATGTTGGAGACGCGTTGTGTCACAAAAGTACACATTGGCATTGCGCATTTAGTCGGTTATAATACAATTATATACTTTATGAAACAATGCACGGAAAAATATTATTATTATTACTATTATTAAAAAGTACCTTAAATTTAGGAAATCTGTGTTTTTAATTATTTGACATATTTCTGTGGCACTTTCTAAGATCCAATAATTGCAACAGCTCAGGTATATATTTATTATGCCCCTTTCTGTTTATTTATTTCTTTATTTTCTTCGTTCGTTCTTTCTATATTTTTTTGTTTGTTAGTAGAATTATTTGTTAGTCTCTACGCCTACAAGTATTTTGCGAATCGCATCGTATATATCACGTGTAAATTGTTACAGGATCCACTCTGAGACAGTTTCCATTTAGCAGAGTTCCCAAGTTTCCAGATTTTTACACGGTGGCTTTCTCCTCCAGCAAACGTTTACTTACCTAAGGACAAAATTAGCCTTGCTCCCACGTAATCATAAACTGACATACGCCTGATTTAATTGCTGGGGGACAATTAGATAATACCGTCGGTTGTGGGGGGGTGGGAAGGGGTGTGAGGGGGAGCTGATTCTTGTGCGACTATTCCAAAGACTGATACTGTCTTGCGCTTCGGTCTCAAGACATCTCAAACAACGCCCACAGCCACGCCCACCAAACAGGACCCAGGCATGTTATTGGCTGCTCAGAATCATCAGCATCATCATGACCTGGACCGCCCAGAGATCACAGCTTCAGTGCAGAGAGAGCTGTCGGAATGATTGGTTTGCGTGCCTATCTGCTTTGAGTCGCCAGGCTCATGTAAATAATTGAGTCCTATTCCGCCTTCCAGAAATTAGGCTCCTTATTCTTTGGATGAAATAAACCAATTCTGATGTAGTGCATCGAAATTCCATACTAATTTTTCCGTGTAACACATTTTATAAACTCACCGTGCTGTTTCCAGTTAGATATACAGGGCGTGTACGAGTAAGGAGCTTATTAATGAAATAATGTGTTGGAAATATGACAAGCCTATTTAATTTGCTACACAAGAAGTCCTCACTCTTACAGAACCAGCGGCTCATTCCCCTCGTCAGCAACACCCACCACTGGTCCGTATCCTCTTGACGTCTCCATTCCTCCTCACCTCGCACCCTGCGTCTGAGATCGATTTTAATATTCTTAAGTTACGTTTTCCGTTCATAGTTTCCGACTGTAATTTTATGCTTTAAATTAAGTCCTTCCATGTGTGCTACATGTCCGGCCTAACTTATGCCTAGGTCATTGAGACGTTTCGTCATATTCTTAGTGCTTGGACAAACAAAGGTAACACACGGGGCTGGGCAGTCCTCAGGACCGTTCTACACTTAGTAACAGAAAAACTAATGTACGTACTGTGTTTCGAACCTGGTGTAGCTCATAGCAAATGATACTGCTGAGACATCTTGCCTCATAATCCAAGTACTACTGGCTCATATGTTATATTGCACGCACGAGGCTGTAAATGTCCAAGCTGGGAGATGCTCTCCAGTCCAAGAGTGAAAATTACATTCCCAGTTCCTCTTGTGTGTTTTGCTTCTTCGATATAGAATTGCTTTCCTTCAGCACTCAGTGTTTCTGTGACATGGAGATGTGACTTTGTATTGCTACTGAAGCAGGCTCTAGAGTACCGTAAAATTCAGTAGCTTTTACGTAAAATTTTGAATTCTCCATTTGAATATGTAAGTATGGAACCCGTGTCTTAGAACAGATGCACACTGCTAAGGAATAGGTGCTTTCACTTTTTATGTTCCGGCTCTTTTCAGAGACATAGCGGACTAAGAAACAATCTTCGCTGCCTTTGAGAATCGTCATTTCGTGTAGGTCTGTTTTGTAGTTGGCCTGCATAGACATTATTTCTGTTTAGAGAACATGGTCTCAAATTTAGGCTGTGTAGAGGCCTATTATATTAGGCTGGGTATTTTTATAGAATTTGCTTTTGGACAGAGCAGTTGTTTTGAAGCAACCTGTAATCCTACTTCCTCGCTTATAGAATCGCTTTTTTATCTGACTCTGTGGATAAAGAGTTCAGATAGCCTTTCCACAGAAACAACACAGGACTCTTCCCCCTTACCAATTTATATTTCTTGACGACCCTGCGATGGATCCATTTAAAACGTCTTAAGGTGGTCTAATAAACAAAATTTCTAAGTGACTCTCAGGAAATAGAAGTTGGCAAAATTAATATATAGGTCACGTTAGGATCATAGATGTATGGCCGCCTCACTGTGGGGCCGTAATCTTTTATTGTTCAATATCAGTCACTGGACTCGTGTAAGAATCATCAGCAAATAACTGAAGAAACTACATCCGTTCCATTGTCCGGGTATTTATGAATTATGCTGGACACCTGTTTGCATTTTTCTGCAGTGCGATAAGGACTCCAGCGCTCAGCTGCTTGAGTAATGGCCAAAACTTGAAACACGTGGTCCTAAGAAAAGAAATAAAAACAAAAGAAAGAACAGCACAGAGTGACTGGTCACTCCGTTCGTGAACGCTCTATGCGTCCACTGCTCCTTTGTGACTGTGAACCATAGGCCAATATGGTTTAATAAATAAAGCCATCTGATTGGTACTTCCGGGCGTTATTAGCCACGCATTGCCATAATGATGAATGCAGTAGTACCAGCGGCTGTCAGATGACAGTCCTTTCTATTTTTCAGAAATTAAATTTGACGATGGGCAAGAATAATTCGGTGTTTGCGGGGCTTGTGGATTGCGTAGGGGCTTGGCAAAAGAATCAAGTCGTCTGGTATGTCATGCCGCGTCGACTGATAAATATTTACCGACGTTTCGAATGCAGTACACTTCTAACGCAACATCCCAAAATTCGTGAATTTTCATTTCGATGTTTATTTCTTACAGTGCGTGTGATAAGTTAAAGTGCCTTGTTTATTTTTCATTATTTATGAATTTATGAAATTGATTACGTTGATGTGTACAACATTAATCTAATTTTAAAGGCTTATCCAATTTTGAAAACTGCCTTTAACTTGAATTATAGTTAAAAGCTCAGTTCGTACCGCACAGTAAACCCACTTCCTCCTGCTTACAAACAACAATCAGTTAACGCTGTACAGGGAAACAATATTTTTTTCCCCGAGATCCATACAAAACACGTAAATACACTATGTGGATGTAGCATAGAAGTATTGGATGTTAACTTTGGCGGTACGTAAGCTAACCAGTAGTCTTTTAACAGGTTGAATACTGTGGTGTCATTGAACTGATGTAGCAATACCATTACAGGATTTCAGTAAAAATTATTTGCTGCGCCGGGCAAAGTGTGGGTAAGCCTACTTGAGCTGTGAAATATGATATGAGCAGTTGATATCTGGTCTCAAAATAACGGAATAAGTAACCATCAGTGGCAATGCAGCTCAAAGACAAAGAACTTGACCTCTGGTTACAAAGTTTAAGTTCGCTTGTAGCTGTCTGTTAGAACACTCTGCATTTAGAAGCGGAAAGAATTACCATTTGGCACGAGCAGTGTTGAGAACATAGCATAAGACAGATTTAATCAACAAAAAGAGGAGAGTCGGTTGTTTGCTTCTGCAAGAGAGCGAGAGTTTGGTGTGGCGGTCATGGGTCGCTTGGTACTGGCGGCTGCTGGTTGGCCGGCACTGAAATGCGCACTTGCATTATCTTTTCTTCTCTTCTCTTTTCTTTTCGGTCAAGGTTGTGTAGAAATGGATTTTATCGTGCTGTCGACAATCCAAGATGCAATATTTTTGTTTCTCCTCATTGGCCACTCAATTTAGGTCAAGTGTTACAAATGTGTGCTAAAGCCATGATTTTCGAGTTGCGTTTTAAGATTATGAAAAATCACGCTTCAGAATATCAGGCAGTCTAGCGCTTAAAGCCAACAGTGCTTCTTAGTTCATGAGACTACGTGTACTCTTGTCACATTTAGTCGTGGTAATTATTCAACTTAAACTGTAATTACTTGTCACTCACTGGCATATCAAACTGTTTCTAATCGTGACATGTATTTAATTTTTGTTTGTAAACATACGTTATTGATGGTTAATCCTTTTGGAACATACAAAGTCTGAAGCACGCAGTTAATGGCATAGTAGCGTGCGGCAGTATGTTTACTAAGGGCAACGTGGCGGCTCAGTTGGTGGAGGCACTGCTGTACAAGCCGGGTTCGATTCCCGATGGTGTCATTGGAATTTTTCATTGACTTAATCCTTCCGATCGCGCTATGGCTCTGGGGTCGACTCAGCCTCTAACAGAAATGAGTACCAGGAATATTTCGTGGAGGGTAAATGCGGCCAATATGTAAGGCTGATAATCTTACAACCTTCATGTGCCGATTATCTGGAAATCTGGGAGCCTAACCTCCTGGAACTCAGAGCGACTGTCGAGGCTTTACAGGTATTGCTTTACTTAACATGTTTGTAAGACGCTGCTTATTTCTTAACATTTTAAATCCTAGCGGTAACTTTACGTACGACCAGGTTTAACATTAAAAAATTCTACGTGGTGCCCACATTGCGTTTATGTGTTTTGTACGGATCTCAGAACAAATAGCAACTTGTGCCTTATAAAACGTTAAGAGATTGCTTTTTATAACCGAAGTGGAGAGTGTTTACAGCGCCGCACGCACTGAGTCCTTATATAATGCAGATACGTTCCGTCTTTAAGGAGTTAAAAATGTGTTACCAGGCCGAGTGTCTTTATGCTTCGCAACAACTGTTGGTGGTGTTGCTTTAACTACAGAATGTCACAGCGTCGTTTTGCCTCTGTTTACAGAATAGAAAATGTGAGTCGTTGCTGGTTGTGAGATTTTGATAAAAAGTTTAATTAATTTGTCACTTGAGTATAAGATTAACATTTTCAAGCCTAGCAGTAACTTTACGTACCATCAGGAGTAACATTCAAAAGTTCTAGGTAGTGCTGACGCTGCATTTATGTGTTTTATGTGGATGTCAGAACAAACAGCGCCTTTTGCCAAATACAATATTAACAGATGGGTTTTGTATAACCGAAGTGGACAGTGTTTACAGCGCGCTATGCACTTACTCCTTATATAAAGCAGATACGATTCGTCTTTAAAGGGTTAATCTGTACAGACACACGGACACACAAGCCTGTGTGAATATTATGCTTACAGTACGTCTATAATAGTCACAAAGGCGCAGTGTTTCATGTTTCCCCCCATCCTGCAGCCAGTTTCTGGCGTCGCAGCGTCGCCAGCGGGCTACTCAGTTCTCGCATATTCTCTGTTGGTCATCTCGTAACTTCCACTGCTTTATGTATTACAGTAGTTGTTAAAGTGTCTTAAAACGTAATAAAGACATAAAGCTAAGGACCAAGCTGTCTGTGACTGTGACTTAGTTCCTTTTCTCTTTAACGTAAAATTCCCTTCCTACGCTATGTAAGAAGTACAGTATAGTTCTAAGTTTATTGAACACGGTTATTTTTTATTAAGTATGGGGATTGGGAAGAAATAGGGGTGCAATGCGTATATGTTGGGTTATTTATTTTGAACTATGATAAGAACAGTGCAGGTTTAATTACACTGCCGTCACACTACTTTTCCATACTGCCAGCACCACATTTCCGCTTTTCCGTCCCCTGCTGTTATGTCTATGCCCTGTGGTATCAGCCATCGGCTGTAAATCTGCGGCCGCCATGATTTTGTCTCAGCGCTGGAAATTCTGGCAACAAAAAAGAAAAAAGCACATTACAAAATGTAAAGGGGTCTGTGTCGGGGGGCGGGGAGTAGCGTAGTCAGTGTAGATACTAGCTACAAACTGGACGCTTGGGGGTGCGAACCTCGGCGAGGGCAAGAAATTTTGTCACTAACGTAAACTTTTTTAGGACTTTGTGCATCGACTAATTTTTTTAATGAAGCACGACATTTCGGACGCCGGTTCTGCTTCCTTCTTCAGGTAAGGAAAATACATAATCTGATGGACCCCTTCGATGAGCTATTCTCAGTGACTCAGTGACTGAGAATATCTCTGTACTTCCTAGCGACATTTAGTTATGTGCAGTGAAATTTCTGGTCGTCCTGTACGTACGGGCACCGGGCCAGAAAGCTGCAGCCACAGTTACCAGAAGTAAATAATGTGACTTATTTGTTTCATTAAATATTCAAGTGGATTCCAGTTTACTTGAATTCATAATATCCCCACTTTTCTTTGTTTGTCTAAGAAAAAGTTTGAAGCTACGCGGTGAAAAAGAAAATTCTTAACTGTTCACCATGCAGAGTATTTTGCATATTGACTAAATACCGCTAAGAGCTTGGTTTATTTTATTTTTAGACGTAAATTACATTGATTAGACAAAGTTATGATGATTAATGAAAACGTACGTACAAAACACTAATCATCAAGGCCGGGACCACAGAGAGTTCACGCCTCCAAAAACAACGCAGTACACAGTCAACAGCACATTCTCACTCAACTATAAAGTGCAACCCTAGTGTAACGGTAACGGAAAGTTCTCCCTGAAGATGACCCAGCAGAGTCGAAACATGTAGGAGTGTGTTACGATTGACGATATAACTCTCTTTGTGCATTTGTTGGTGATTAGTGTTTTGTATGATATAGTGCACGGACACAGAAAACATACATTTTTGAACCAGGGGATTTATGTCGGGGTTTGTTCATTTTACTGAATTCATCTTCCATTCATCGATAACATATCTGCGTTAGTCGTTACAGAACGAGACGGTCTGCATTCGGTACACTTGATGCAGACCTCAGTAACTTCTGTTCCGATTTCCAGTAACCGTTATAGCAATCTACCTGGAAAAGTTAAAGTGTCTTAGTTTCCTAGTAGAAGTTATTGCATAAGGTTATGAGAAACTTCCTCTGACATCATCACATTGCTTTAGATCATTAGGGAATAGGCAAAGTTGAATGCGTTATTTCATAATTCACCTTTTTCGCATTGTTTGTTTAGGGCGGTTAAAAGAATGGGAAGGCGTATGAAATTCCTCTCATGAGCCATAAAAGAAATACCTACAATATTTTGATTATAAAAGCTGAAGAGAACGGAGTCTTTGGAAGATCGAAGTGCCGAATAGATGATAATATTAATAAGTATTCAAACGGTGAACCTACTTAGCAAAGATGTGGGCAGGTGTGAAATAATGTAGAACAGGGACTAGTGATATATCGCGTATGGAACAGCAATTTTTTGGAACCCACCCCTACACAGTTTTACAGGAGTAAGAAAAAACTTGACAGATGTTTAATTGGTCTACACTTAATGATGTTATGCTTTTACAAATATATAAGGGGAAGGACTTTTTTTGTGGACACAACATTTTTCCGGAAGGTGTGTTTGTAACCCAGCCGCATAATGCGGAAATCTAAATTTGGCGAATTTTGTGGGTTACGACATATTGCTGTTTCGTGAGCGATATGATGACACTGTTGTGCCATTTCTTTCCATGAAAGTCGCTAGACATATTGCGTTTCCATTTTAACTAGTCAGCTGGGAATGAAAGTACACCCTGGCATTGGCGTTGCCAGTTGGTTAATAGATTAGGTTGAGTACAGAAGTTGTAGTAAATGTAGAGATATTCTACAGGGGGGACACAGGGGTGGTCACCTTTGTGTGTCTGAAAAGCGGGATGATATCGTTTCCACATAATTTGTTGAAATTAATTGCGAATATATTTACTTACATCTGTGTTGTATGTATATAACCTTAAATACGAACTGACCAGAACTAAACAAAGAGGCATTTGGTAGCGCTTGAAGATTGTTCCAGTACTGCCATCTGCCGGAAAAAATTTCCCTGATATTCCGCGGCATTTCGGAATATTTATTTATTTATTTATTTCACGATATCTCGCGGAACGCCCAAAGACGTTCCGCCGAACCTTGGTTGGGAAACACTTCTGTATAGCGTCGAATATCCTGATTAGTGAATATATGGTGCCGATTGCCTGGATGGACTGAACAAAACCACACAAGTTCTCTGTGAGGGAGCTGTATGTCATATAGCCTATGTGCAGTCGGTAACGTGCGACAGGACTTGTCGGCAGAGTGGGGGGACAAGGTTTGGTTGGCTTCATGACGCCAGGGCACAGCGAGGAACATGTGTCCTAGCGGACGTGTGAGATTAGATTGCCACTTGCTACTGATTTGAATATTTTCCGGTGGAGCAGTATTAAAAGAGGCAGCTGAGTGCTGTGCTGACGCTCGGATCGTGTGTACAGGTGTGCGGCCCTTTCTGCGAAAATGACGTATGTGCGCTATGTAGCGCTGTTGCTTGCCATTTGGGTATTATGAAGTGTTCAGAAGGAGAAATGCAAGAGACGTGGAGGAAAAATGGTATTTATCATAGACATCTTGGAGATAAAAATTTAGAGATTTAACTCAGAGGATATGATGCTGCTAGACACACACACTGTGCGTACACCCACCGACATTTTCCTAAAGGTAGAAATCTACCAGGAATGTGTGAATTTCACTGCACATCGGGCGTAACCAGCCCACGTGCTGGATTTTATTGGCGACTTGTCAGAGGAACCCTTCCTGGAACTCATCAGTGTTATGAAAAGAAAATCCGTCAGTATGGCTGGGCGAGTGTAAAGCACTGTGCGGTCATTAAAAGGGACATTCTCTTAAGACTATACGTACTGCACGTAACAACGTAACACAGGCTTCTGGATTTCGTGTGAGCTGCAAGAGGACCGGTTATTGGCACGAATACTGGAGGAAAATTTCGAAAAACGATGGAGAGGAGAAGCATAAAGAGGGACGAGAAGGACGGGAATGGAAACGAAAAAGATGAATGGTGAACAGTTTTTATTTGTGGTTTATTCAAGTATGTTGTCAGTAGCCGGGCTTGTGTAAAGTATGTATTGGAATGATTAATGAATGATGAATTGGAATGAATCTGGAAGCAATATGGTGAATTAAAACATAATAAGAAAAAGATAGTGCGTAAAAATGAAGAAAATGTAGAGGAGATGGTAGTGAAAAATAAAGTACAAGGAGAAGTAGGAACTAAAGAGAACGAAGAGGCTGTGAGAAAAATCATAGATAGAAGATTGAATAGTAAGAGTAATAAGATGCAGAATAAGAAGAGAGAGAGGACACAAATGATACAAATAAATGTTACGTGTTACGTAGGCCTACGTCATCTTCTCTCGTGTAGTGTTGAAGTGTCCCTTACGTACTTCAGTTCTTAATCGGTGGCGGTTGAAGGCATTACCAGTTGATGGTTACTCTCAGGCATGCCTCTGATACGAGGTGGAAACCTTGCAGAACCAAGGGTCTCCTCACCGTCGTTATGTCCAGACCGATTTTTTGGCCCATCGATTTGTTACCATGTCCAGTTCCTCTGCTAGCAATTCTTGCGGAAGGCAGTGCTACATTTCCCCTGTAATGCAGAGCTGCAGAACGCGCGACGTTTCGATTTTACTTCCTTATATACGCCTTCACATCGTGGCATTTTGACACAAAGCCTGCTTTAAGTTTAACGCTAGTTCTTACATTCGTTACGACATAGACTGACAACACACCGTCCGTCCGTCCGTCCATCCGTCCGCTGGTCACGTGATTCCGCTGTGCGAATCGGAATTACAGATATGAAGGAGTAGCGCTTGGTGGTATTGTGTGGGGAGATGCAGCGTCTTTTTTGTACGAAATGTCTGTTCTAACTCTTTACAGCATGCAAGCAAGACCATAAGAGCAATAACATGAAGCATACGAAACTTCTTGCAGGTTAGAAAGGAAAATATTTTCTGTTTTCTGAGTTACGACTTTTCTCAGTCTGGTAGATAAGTACTAACGTTTCGGAGGAATTTGCTGCTTCCATTTTCAGAGTAAAAGTGTCTTGTTTTCTCACCATGAAGTAGCAGGTCCCTACGAGACGCTGGTGTCTCGCTACAAGGCTACGTGACGTCCCACCTCACCAAACACTAACCTATATATTCACTGCCGTAATAGACGAAAATTTCCTCCATGAAATGGACTGATCTAGAGGGGTAATTATTACTAAATATGGAAGTTTCCCACGGAAATGGAACCGCAAAAGGAGTGACAAGGCAGGTGAAAATTGCGAGTAATTTGAACCTGTTAGAGGACGACACTGAGGCGTGGAGGCTGTTTTCGCCTAGAAAGAACCGTACTACGCAGCGCTGTCCTATCTCCATCTGATACGTCAGCACCTTGTAGTTTCTATTTCATGTTACTTGAGTTCATCCGAGCATATTTTTGTAGCTCTAAATTTCCACACTTTTCTTCGAGAGGTTTCCCATTCACATCTCAACCGCGTAACGGCTGTTGTGGTTGAGACTTCGACGATTATTTCAGCTTCTTCAGACGGATGCCGGGATCTGTGTTCAGTCGCCGCCAAAGCGAATGTTCGCCTGTCCATGTCCTCATCTCTGACGACATAAACTTTTTACGAATGTGCAGAATGCCAACCCCGACCATCTTTCGGAATCCACTGTATTTTCCGGCCTGCTACCTTAATTCTTACCATCGCCCCGAGTTCAGTGGCACGCAGCCTCTGGGTGCTTCCATACAGTATTAAGAAAGCACAATCCTTACACGAGCAGGAACCAAAATGCTCAAAAGCAGCACCTAATTAGACCGGTATAAACCACTATGACATTCTGCGTTACAGTCGAATAAGCTGCCTTCTGTTCTCTCCCATTTCCTGCCCAGTACTTGTTACTGCTGATGTCGCTGTCTTATTCCATGTCATAAATAGTGCAGTCGTTATGTGGCTAGAAATAATCCTACAGCAACCCTTTTCATTCTAAGCATTGTCTCTCAACACATTTATTGTCATTGTGCTGTGTATTTATTTGATGTTCACAGTGTCTCAAAACTGCATGCTGCCATCTCACAATAATTAGAAATTTTACTTTTTGATAGGCCAATCCCAGTGGCCGCGCGGCCTAGGGCGTAGGTCTGCGGCCGAGCGCTTGCTGGGATCGTGGTTTCGAATCCCACCGGGAGCATGGATGTTTGTCTCTTGTGAGTGTTTGTGTGTTGTCAGCTAGAGGTCTCTGCGACGGGACGATCCCTCGTCCAGAGAAGTCCTACCGACTTTGGTGTGTGTCTGAGTGTGGGGAAGTGAAAAACAAAAAACTCAACAGCTACTGTGAGTACGTAGGAGAGGTCAGGACTGCGGCGACGACTTTTTGATAGAATTTTGTAGGGTTCTGACAGTGGTATACGAAATTTAGGACTACTTACCTGGTGGGGTTTATTCATCGTCTGTGTTCCAAAAGTAGAGAAATGCGAAAACTACAAGGAGGTAAATAGTCCTGAATTACAACAACGGAAGTGGTAGGCTACCAAATACTGATAGTTGAAAGTTAGGCTAAGTAAAACAAGGCATATTTAGACTGAGGCTTCGTAGGCCTATGTGTGAATGGTGCAGGTGTCGGAAGCGGACTTAGCCCGTTGTTGGTGTTTGTGATGGTATATGTTTCCGTATTATAGAGGAGACTTGCTCCGCGTTACACATTCCGTTTGTTGTTTTATTGAAAAGGTGGATTGGGAGAAGTGCTGTCAGGGGGTTGAATGCATGCATCAAGCTGGAAGAGGAAAGCTGCGAGCTAAGGCCACAAGATCAGAGCAGTCAGTTGGCGCAGGGATTGAAAATATTCGCCTTTGACCTATCTGACCCTTTCCATGTTGGTTCCCGCAGCCTATGAAAACAATTCTGTTAGAGTATGTCCGTGGTACCTTACAATTTGTGTTGCTTTAAATCCACGAATAGTTGACATTATTTGTCAGACAGCGGGCAACAAGAAGTGTGAAAATTACTGTCTTCTGGGCTGTGATTCCGTGTAGTTTGGTCGCCAGGTGGACCAAGAGCGTTTTGTAGAAACCTGTCTGCCAAAATACACTGCGTCGTATGGTAACATATTCACCTTATTTTAGTTTAAATTATGCATATCTGATGATGAGAACCTGTCTGTTGTCTACAGGATAATAATTAATTACCATCAACACAACTAATTCTGATTTTGTTGTATTATACAGATATATGGATACATGTTTCAACGAGCTACGTGGTCATCCTCAGGCCGTTTAAATATATAAAACATAAAAAACACAAATTTAATGTGTTCCATGTCCGTGCACTATATTATACAAAAACACTAATCACCAACAAATGCACAGAGTTTTATCATTAATTGTAACACACTCCTACATGTTTCAACCCTCCTGGGTCATCTTCAGGGAGAACTTTAGTGCAGTGCAAGCTGAGACCACAGAGAGTTCACGCCTCCAGAAACAACGCAGTACACAGTCAACAGCACATTCTCACTAAACTATAAAGTGCAACCTTAGTGTAATGATAACAAAAAGTTCGCCCTGAAGATGACCCAGCAGGGTCGAAACATGTAGAAGTGTGTTACAATTGGTGATAAAACTCTGTTTGTGCATTTGTTGGTGATTAGTGTTTTTGTATAAAAACACAATTACACTTGCAAACATCAGTTAGGGGGTCACATTGAGATCTCAATCTTTGATGTTGTACAGTGCGTATCAATAAATGTTAAAAACCATAAAAAAATATATATATAGTATTTTAGCAGTAAATATTTCTACTTTTAATTAACGGCGCAACAACATTTAGTGGATCAGGACTTCCTCATTGTCGAGGCTTCATAATCGCCCTCAGTTAGACAAAGCACCATCGGTAGAATTAGTTCTATTGATGGTAATTAATAAATGTTCTGTAATTTATGAAACACAACAGGGTGTCCAGGATAAAAAAAACTGTCTGCTGTCTGTCTGTCTGTCTGTCTGTCTATCTGTCTCTCTGTCTGTCTGACCATCCGAATATTTCGTCTCCGAAGTTATGAAACCGATGCACGTGACATTTAGTATTGCGTGCGTATTGTAGTACACGTTGCTACGTGATCGTAATTAATTGCGGCCTCGGTCTAGTTAAGCCCTGCTGGACATGAATCTCAAGTGCAGGCATGTAAATTCAGTGTAAAACGACTTACAGCACAAAACGCTAGCAAATTACGTAACATTTATTAAGCGCTTTCGCAAAATTGCGAAAAGAAGCTATTAGGACCTCGACACGTAGTGTGAGTAGGCAGAAGAAGTAAGGACTACGAAAAGAAACGACTATTAGCTTCATGTCGTCCGTCCATCTGTGTGTCCGCTTGGAACAACTCTGCTCCCACTGGAGGGATTTTCACGAAATTTGGTATTTGATGCTTCTTTCGAAAATCTGTGTAGGAAATTGAAGTCTGATTGAAATCCGACAAGAATAACGGATATTTTACACTAAAGCTTGTGTACATTTATGATAATATCTCGGTGAATTATTCTTGGAGTGAGAAATGTTTCAGGCAAAAGTTGTGGAGAAAATCAAAATTCACATTTTATGTTCCATTTTTTTTTTCAGAAAACCGTGCCATTTATGAGATGTGTGGAAAAAATATGGCAGAGTGAAACAGGCCACAAATGACACTATGCCGCATGCTTTTGGCGTGCCGGATAACTAAGGCAAGGATACAACCACTCAGAATATTTAACCCTAATTGATTTTCCACGGCAACGTTTGTTACACGAACGCGCCTCGTTGTTGCTTTATACGTACATGACCTGACATGTATCTTGTTAAAATATAGGTTCTATTGTGCAAACATTACGAACTGTGTAGGGGTTATTCTTGCTATTCTTTCTTTCCTCCCGTTTCTGTCTGAGTTCTACATCATAATCATGCTGTCGTAAAGTGAGTATATACGGCTGTATTCGACATTATATTTGGACGACCTGGAATACGCTACGTCCAATCCGAAGGGACCGTTTCTTACATCAGCAGGCAGTAACCTTCTGTTTGACAGGTGTACGGTTTAGACGAGCCTATCTAGGAAGACAGGGTGCTAAAACCAAACTACGCTCTTGACTGAGGTGTTCTGTTGTTTTCTTCGGTCACTCCAAGGAAAAGCCGCGATATGACAACAACCAGGCCACGACCGCTTCCTTTCAAATCTTTTGCCTTTCAACTTTCACCATTCGTCACTCCATTTAAGCTGACACATTGACAGCATTGTAAAATAAAGCATAAAAATGCGCCTTATATGTACGACGTGTTGCATACGTAGACCTACTTAAAAGTAACCTTGAGAATATTCCCATTCGATATGCTGCCCAAGTGCCGTCTAGGCGGGCGACGGCCGGATAAGGAAACATGCACCTACTGGTGACGGTGTTAGAGTTGTCAGGTGTTTGCGTGGCCCTAAAGAATGAGTGGATGCAGATTAGGCGCGATGGTGTTAGGCCAAGAGTGGAATATCCTGCGTTGGAACCTAGACTGGCCGGCAAGTCTGTATGTACATCATTCGCCAACAAAAGATTTTTAATTTGCTACATTATGAAAACTTACCGTAGCAGCATTGTGAGGAAAGGGATTTGTCTTCGCCAGACCAGTGACCATAATAATTTTTCGTGGTTATACTCCTGAAGAAGTCGCTGGAGACAGAGGCGAGAAGAAATTGTCTTCTGCTGTGGAAAAAGCTAATTTCTGTTAGGCAGGTTCCAGAATATATTAATATTCATAGGTCATATTCTTAATAACGTCATATTTTTGTTATAGTCGTGATCAAAAATTATTTTTGTGTGTCGTAGTGAACAGAAGAATTTGTTGTGATAAAGTGTGTGATTTTGATATACGTACGAAACACAACTAAGTAGCACATGTAATCTTTATATACGAGTAAAACATACGTTACAACGGCTTAACCGGTTATTTCATTACAGACAAATTAAAATAGCATAAGCACTATTGAATCTGCACTGTGCGTGACCTATGTTTGCTGATAGCACAGTGTTCATAAATTCAGGCATATTCAGCGCCGTCTCTCTGTCGTCGACCATGTTAGTTACATATTTAAGCACAGTGATTTGCACAGTTTGCTGCAGGCATTAACATAAATAAAAACACCTGCAATTTCTGTTTCATCTAGTCTTCTACGGTTATTTCTTGCGTCTCTGTCTCTCCCACTTTTCAGCTAATTCCTGCTTCGTGCTTGAAGGATTTAATGCTAAAACTTATGACGTATGCTTTACACGCCGATTCCTGTACTGTTTACTAGGTCCGTAAACTGTACGTTATCGTCATAAATGGACGCTGAGACCAGTGCGAATGCAAAGTGGCTCAGAACACAGCTGGACACTCTTTGTGCACTACCCCTGTGCGCATATTCCCATGCACACGCAAGTGGTTGTCGTCATTAGGAATTCAGAGTGATGAGCTGTCTATAGTTGTGTGATTATTAATTTATTTAAAGAAACGAGTTCAGCTACAGAAATTCCACGTGATCCGGATTGCCAGCCATGGCGTGCTTTAAAATGAAATTTCTGTAACTCGTCGAATAAATGTTACAAATTCTGCATAAATTTGCATTACACAGTGACTTATCCCTCTCTTGCCCGAATCAATCACGTAACACGCAAGTATTCCTGTACTTAAATCTCCCTTCCTTAGACTCCTTCAATGCCATATTTTTTATCTTGCACTTTCCACCCCTCGCGCTGTAACCCTTCCTGTTTCCCCTTAGCGTCTGCTTGGCGTCACGTTATACATCCTGTACGCCACTTCCTCACGCTGTTTTAGCATAGGATGATGGGTCCCGCAACACGTGGTGTAGGCAGTGGAGCCGCCTGTGAGCAGCTTAGCCTGTCTCTTGACTTCGCCTACTTCATTGTCACTGTTTTCAGAAACGAGACTGCACAAACCGAAGTAAAGCGAGTCAATTCAGTAACCACTAGGGCGTGGGCGAAATTCCTATTTTCTATGTCACATGTCCAGTTGTGATGGTGTGAGGTCACTGCCTAATTCCAGAACATCTCTTCGCTTTTTTTCAAACGTAAATGGTTACCGAAAGATGAACGACTAACATTTAAAATTACAGAAGAGATACAGTTTAAAAATCTGCAATTTCGTCGTGGAATTAAATAAATGGACGAAATTTGTGCCAGTCAAAATAAGTATATTTAGACAACGGAGTGTATGTGTCTAAAAGTGCGACATGTTTCGGCCTAGGATAGGCCATTCTCAAGCTCTCAACAATTCAAACAAACACATATTAAGGAACACACTAGTGTCCTCCTCAATTTGTTTTTTTAGAATTGTACTGAGCTTGAGAATGGCCTATCCCATGTCGAAACATGTCGCTCGTTTAGACACACGAACTCCGTTGTCTAAGTGTAGCTGTGTTTCGAGTGATACAAATTTCGTATGTTATAGTGTCTTAACACAGTGAGATGTCACTTTTTTTCCGATGGCGCAACAGCCAAGAGTAGGCCAGGCCCTCCTCATTAGGAGGCTTCACGATTATACTCAGACACGCCACACTCGGTAGGACTCCTCTGGACGCGTGATCAGCCCGACGCAGAGACCTCTGCCTGACAACACACAACACTCACAACAGACATCCATACACTTGGCGGAATTCGAACCCGCAATCCCAGCAAGCGAACGACCGCACACCCACTCCTTTTAGGCCTAGCGGCCACTGAGGTCAGCGTATGTCACATATAAAGGAATTAAACACGTTCAGCTATATGAAAAGTTTAATAATATTGAAAACGACTAATATCATTCCGCCCGTATTCTCTGTCCTAGCGAATCACATATTTCTGTTGAGGGTCTTCACGTGCGAATGTACAATATTAGTGTCTTTGAAAGGCAAGATTGATTTCTGCTGAAATTATGCGGACCACAAAGCAATTATCTCCGTTAAAAAAACAGTTACGGACGTGACGTCAGCTGCTACCATTTCATTCCAGTATTTCATAACTTCTGATCAGGTCGTGCATTTGCTTATATGCTCTCGCATGACTGACATAGAGCCAGAACTTGCTTATGTGTAGGAAATACCATCCGATTCTCCATTTTGACGAAGTTCGTAAAAGTTTGCATTTTGAGGACGTGTGTCTCTTCGAATATTTCTTCTCCCAACTTAATGGACGGCTTTTGATATAGTGCGGAATTGCGTGAAGTGAATTAAAAGTTCTTCGGCGAGTTTAGTTTTGGTTTGTATCGGTCTCATGTAGGCTAATAAGTTTACATGTGCTGAAACTTTACTAAGTTGTTCATAAAACGGTTTATCGCAGAGAAGCTGATATATAGTATGAATGTACTTACGGTACTTACGCACGTATATATTATGTATTTATGTATGTATGAATTTATATATATATATGTATATATGTGTGTGTGTAAAAACCCACATACGTATGTATGTATGTACGTAAGGTCGTACTCGCCCATATGCATGTATGTATGTATGTATGCATGTATGTACGTATGTATGTATGTATGTATGTATGTATGTATGTATGTATGTATGTATTATGTATGTATGTATGTATGTATGTACATAGATGTACTTTCGTGCACGTTAAGATGATTGGACTTCATGTCTCCCGTTTCCTTTTACGAGCTTCATTTGATGGATCGTTTCGGATGTGTTCGTACTAAATAGATTACTTACAGGAATTATGATTGTCATGAAGAAAACTGATGATAAAAATGTCAAGAAAGAATGTTACGTAGCAAAGAGAAAGAAACTAATTTCTTGAATTCTTTCAAATCATGAGAATAAAGTTGATTCAATTGTTCTTACATTCGCCAGCAGTCGCCGACAAGTTCCCATCTGTTATCTCTCTCTCATAATTAACAGCTGTTGTTTTAATTACAAGAAGACCTATGTCTGCTGAAAATTGTGTGTGTGTGTGTGTGTGACGAGATCGTCTAATAAGACACACCAGAACAGGAATGTGTCTTTGAAGGGAAAACGCCTTGAAGCGTACTTTATCTGCCTTCATGTTAGGGGGTCGCAGTTGTAGGTTCGGTACGTGTTAACCAGGCCCAGGTTTGGGCCACGTCAAGGAGCATGAGGCATATTTTTCTCATCAGAATGTTTTTTTTTTTCGAAATAGGAAGTGTAGTTCGCATCTGACGGTCAGAAGAACTGTAGTTCTTGGTTTACTTCGTAGGCACAACTTCGAGGGCAATTCGTGTGGGACACGTAGGGTCTAAACCGCGACATGTTTTTGAGACATATTTGGTGTTTCAGACAGTTAATACACATTTTTACAGTCACCACAGGCCTACATTCAGTTACGCTTTTATGCAGTCCCATTTAGTTAAAACGTTTAACTAGGGTAATCTCCAACAAATGCACAAAGAGAGTTTTATCATCAATTGTAACACACTTCTACATGTTTCGACCCTGCTGGATCATCTTCAGGGAGAATGTTTTGTTATCGTTACACTAAGGTTGCCCTTTATAGTTGAGTGAGAATGTGCTGTTGACTTCGTACTGCGTTATTTTTGGAGGCGTGAACTCTTCGTGGTCCGGGCCTGCAGGCAAAACAACGCAGAACACAGTCTACAGCACATTCTCACTCAACTATAAAGTGCAACCTTAGTGTGACGATAACAAAAAATTCTCCCTGAAGATGACCCAGCAGGGTCAATACGTGTAGGAGTGTGTTACAATTGATGATAAAACTCTCTTTGTGCATTTGTTGGTGATTAGTGTTTTTGTACAATATAGTGCACGGACATGGAACACATTACATTAGGGTAATTTATTTTTCAAGACGTCATACTGAAAGCTGAACGGAACTTCCTTGTAGAGAAAATGCAGCCGCCTCATCTGTGTTTCATTAATGGGGTCTTTTTGTCTTCCAATGTTAACCTCCCGTTTTGCGAAAAACGTAAAATATTTTAGGGTGGGCTGCTGCAAAGGGGCACTGGCATTACAAATACGGCGTGTCCAGAGATAATTTGAGTTTCTAATCTGTGCTTCTTGTCGGAGCTTATGGTTATAAAAGCCTTTGTATAGGAGTGTAATAGGACCAACCAAATTTGCTGAGAGCTGTTTTGAAACGATGTTATTTTGATATGTAAAATGTATCTACAATGCACAGGCCTACATGTGTAAGCGTTTCGTATGAAAATTTCCCCACAGCGTAGCCATAAAGCTTTGAGTCTCCCCATCAGTGTTTGTGTGTGCGTACAATCTATATGTAATTTTCTGAACGCGCTCTGTGTGGAAAGTACGCGGCGGTTCTTAGTATGTACTTGTGTGAATGAATTCTCTCTTCAGTTTCAGTGATCACTCCCACCCCTTAGCACAGAGATGCGCAGACATCCTAAACAAAGGACCGGATTCGAGGTTGCAGGTGTTTTGGTAGACCCGTAAGAAACTACAGTAGTATGAAAATCTTTTAAGAAGCAGGAAATAGTAGATTTCGCCAAATTCTCACCGATAGAGCCCGTGCTCAAGACGCCAGTGTGACGAGTGGTGCTGTTTGCAGTTCCTGACAATTTCCCAACATTTTGCTTAGGCCTACATGTCGCTGGAGATCGCGTGCAGTGGCGGACCTTTAGAACTAGCAACTTCGCATATCCTGTCCTTTTCCCAGGTACCAATGCGGCGGCATTGCGCTGGCGTCCCCTCTGTCGTCTGCCGGATATCACAAGTATGTTTCACGTGTGTAATAACATTTTGTTAAAAGCCTTCATCAGTCCCGAGCCTCAGGGGGCAGCGATACAACGCGCTCTGCAGAGAATTAATAATAAAATAATGGAACGGCGTAAAAAAGCTGTCCTAATTTTGGTGAAAGCCGCAACGGTAATTGAATTAAACTTTTTTTCGCCATGAAATTGGGAATGCATGTTCATTTCCTGTTTGTGTAAAGAGGGAATCACTTCAATTTGTGAGCAGATGTATTTTTCTTTGTTTCGCTGTTCATTTGTTTCTTTGTAGGTAATGAAACTGACTTGGTACCCTTATCACAGGCACTGAGACCCTGTAGCTAGTCTAGACAAAGGCAGATATTTTGCAGGCTAACATAAAGACTGGCCCCTTAATTTGTTTGACATCTAACTCAGATGGGAGGGACAGGAGCGTGGAGGGTGTGCATGTTCGTTAGAAACTGTAACTCGAAAGAACGACGTGCAAGAGGCGGTGGTAGTGGTATGAGCTTTGGTAAATGCATGTATAAAGCACAGGCCTGTATTACTTGTAGATCATGAAGAGACACGTGACTAACTAAACTCATTAAAGCTGACATTCAAATTAACCTTTTCGTTTGGCACGTAGCATGCCCATAATGCGGAACTGCAATAATGACGTATTAATTGAATGGTTTAGTTCCGAAAATTAATGACAGTAACTTCTTATTTATTAATGAAATCCCATTGAATGTTGTTATTATTGTGGTATTTCAGTTGTACTTAAACCCTTGTCTGTTTAAAATACATTTTGGAACATGTTGTTTGGATAAAAGTAATAATCACCAACAAATGCACAATGTGTATATTATCTTCATTATATCATTTGTTGGTGATTATTAATTTTGTGAGATGTAGTGCACGGGTATGGAACATATTACGTGTTGTTTGGAAACTGGCTGTGCCTGCGTCGTAAGTTAAGAAAAGGGCGGGGAGCAAAGAACCTACTGAGTTGGGTCCATTAGGTAAAGCTGATCTGTTGTGAAGATTGACACAGTAAGCTCTGTGTCATTTGAACAAATTGTGCCTGCTTTTTTGTTTGGACTCAGTATCTAGTTGAAACACATGTTTATTATTGACAACACACGTGAGAGTGAATATTTTAGAAACTAATTAAAATGTTACTATTTTAGGCTTACCCGTAAATTAATTCTTTGATGTTGCAATATATTAATTAAATACCCTGCAGTAGGTTCGTGTTTGTGATGGCTAAAATTAATTATGATCAAACACTCTGTGAGAAAACACGGATCATTAATCCATGCAGTATACTAATGTTGTTTATTGTGAATTTATAACGGAATGGGTGCTTGGATGAATGGATAATGCGTGGACTGATTTATATTTGCAGTTTTGTAAAACCTCTGTCAGTAACTCGGACTCTATAGCATCGGGTGCTGCGGTGTTAATGAATTCGGAAAGATGTGGAAGGAAGTGGTTCTGGAATACCTTAATGTTCTATAGCAGCATCTGTCTGGAGGGAATGGAGAAATCCTCGCGGGATGCCAACTAGTAATGTCGGTGTCGCGGGCGAGATTCGAACACTTGAACCTCAAGAATCCAAGCCAGGAGCGTTATTATTAAGTAGGTAGTTGTTACACATAAGAATACTTCAGTAGGTTGCGATTGCCTAGTTTACTTAACCTCTTAAATAGAAAAATTAACGTGATTGTATTTAAAGGTTGAGTTCGTACCGCGCAGTAAACATATTTCATCTCGGTTATAAAAATAAGCCAGTTAATGGCGCATGGGGAAGTAATCTCTTTTTGTTCTGTGATCCACAGGAATCACAGAAATACACACTATGGAAAAAACGTATGGGTTCTGAATGTTAAAATCTGGGTAATACCTGCAGTAACCACTAGACTTCAAACTGTTAGCAGCGATATGCCTAATTGTGCAAAGAGTGCCTTTATTTTCTTACGCAGAAGTGTGCCGATACTCATTCCTTGACAGCAGGCAAAGTTTCGAATATCCGGCGCCTTCTTTTAACAAATAAAAACGATTTTTTATGTTATTTTCATGCTGGGATATTATTTTGAATAAGAAAGACGAAAAAGATCTATTTCCCACGGGTCAGAAATTTACAGTAACTAATGCTTCACTGTCAGTAAAGGTGCCGGTGCGCCGTACCGCTGCACACCGCCACAAAGAAGCGCCACCGACCCGTATGTATATGTAGTCAGTGAATGAAGCCTTCAGCCAGTCGGCTTGTTGGTTGTTCAGATATTTCATCAGCCTGTGTGTGAGACATTCGGGCAGCCAGCAGAAATTCAAATCAGAATTTGTCCTGTCGTCCAATTTACATGGCAGTGTTTCACTCAGGCACAGCTTGTTGTAGCCCAGGTAAAAATAAATGCCTTCCGTCTGTAAGAAGCTTGGCTGCTAGCAAAATGTGGAGTGGCTGTGTGTGTGTGTGTGTGTGTGTGTGTGTGTGTGTGTGTGTGTGTGTGAGTATCGCCTGATAATGTTACTGGTCTCGTTCGAATTTTTGAATGGGTCTACTTGCAAATTAGTTGCCGTTTAGCTGCAGTAGACACGCAATTAGTAGGATTGCTGCCCATAACAGAAACCACATGACGCCACTCCCCCCACGGCCCCTGGCATAGGCAATTGCATGAATTCATCAGTCCATCAGATTCCCCCGGTAATAATTTTCGTGTTTTTTTAAATTCAAACATTCTCCCTTTTTACAAATTATAATCAATCATGGAATTCCATTACGTTCTATCCTTAGACCACACATTGTCCTGTAAAGTCATTCCTTCCATGTACAATGAAATCACGATGGATATCATATCAGATATGGCATGACACAAAAATTCAGTAAGTTAGAAAGGAGAAGTTAACCCTTTAAAGGCGAAGCGTATCTATTTCATATAAGGACTCAATGCGTACCGCGCTGTAAACACTCTCCACTTCGGTTATAAAAACCAATCTGTTAATGTTTTATAAGGCAAAAGTTGCTGTTTGTTCTGAGATCCGTACAAAACACATAAACGCAATGTGGGCACCACGTAGAATTTTTTAATTTTAAACCTAGTGGTATGTAAAGTTACCGCTAGGCTTTAAAAGGTTAATATTACTCATGTTCATTGAAGTTTTAATTGCTTCTCGTTGCAGTTTTAATTCAAACAGTCTCTTTCCTATTTGTAAGGGTGTGAATGTCTGACAACTGAGACCTGTGTCATCTGCTGCTGCAAGGCCACGCGTTTTTAGCTGTCCGTATTGGGAGACAAGGCTGTGTCATTGATGTTATGGTGGATAAAATAAATCAATCCGTTTAGAATTTGACGAGCCTTGTAAAAAAAATTCTGCAATTTTGCAATTGCAACGTGTAGCCTGTATATTTGTTGCTGTGCAGTACGCCTGTGTCTCGACATGGTGGGTCGCACTTCCATTGCTAGCCTGGAAACCATGTTGTAAGGAACAGTTTGTTTTTTAAAACATTGACAGGAGGTGATTAAAAATGCGGATTTATTCCATTGTGTAGGAAAATTACTGTACCAGTACACAAAACGGAATTAATATCTATTTTAATTCAAATATATTCAGCAGATTGGGCCACAAATGTTGGTTCAAATTTTTATCATATAAATAGCATATTTTATGTTCTATTTTCATAGCCTCTCTAAAACCAGAGTGAACACCGTACTGCAGCCTTCTGTTTCCGAAACACACTGCAGCATCGCATAAAAACAATTGAGCACCAATCACCAGAACCCCGGGGACAGCATGCTAGTCTTATCTCTTTTTTGTTTGTAATAGTTTTCATCCACCGTGGCTTATTTGTACGCAGCTTGTTATTTCAAAAATAGATGAATATACGCATGTGCATAACATGAATGTCGCTTGTTCACGCTATCTACATCCTGGCTTCATCTGTATACAGACTTCGTTTCCATGTATAAACAACTGACTATTGGGTTCTGATATCATTTTACTGAGCATCAAAGGAAGTGCAATTTGGCCATGAGAACGTCTTGCTGAAATAAACTGTGAATAATACTCAATAAATGGAGTGCGATGTTTTAGGTGTGAATGCATATGACAGTCCGTCCAAAGGAGCTGGTCGAACAGAATTAGTTCCCAACGTTGTCACTGACGATTTTCCACCCATAAAACTAAAAAGTGTGGAAAACTCTAGTCGTGCTTTAATATAAGGTTTACATTTTACGTGCGCTTTCTGTGATATTTCATACTATTTGTATATTTTGTGATTATGTTTCCACGCAGTCTGTGGTGTGGGTCTGCGACCGCTCGCCTGCTAGAATTGCGGGTTCGAATCCCGCCGGGGGCATGAATGTCCGTGTGTTGTGAGTGTCGTGTGCTGTCAGTCTCTGCGATGGGCCGATCAGTCGTTCGGAGGAGTCATGCCAAAGATATGTGTCTGAGTGTGATCGCTAAACCTCAGCAGTCAGGATGCCTAGGCCCACTACAGCTTTCGATCCATGAGAAACATAGGCTAAACGTATGCGAGTACATACGTTTTGCAAAAGTAATGACTGTACAGAGACCATACTGTTAGTGTTTGATGGTGAGGGTAAGGTGGAATGGTGGCGTGTTGCGAACTATTCACAAAATTTTGTTGGTGCACACAAAGGGTGAATTTCTTAACCAACGGACTAATTTTCGCCATTTAAAAGAGAGAGCGCTTACTGTGGCGACAGGCACTTTAGTTATTCCCATTATGTACTTTACTAAGTAGTATTATTTTGTTAGTAACATAGAAGCTTATTTGCTTAACTCATTTTAGGTATTTTAACAGTGACCATAGTGAGGCCTTTGAAGTCTCAACTTCATGCAGAGCTCGGTTTATACGACAGGACAAAACACCGTATCTACATCACACACACCATCCTGTTATTTGTGCTTAGGGAAATATTCGCTTTCTGTTCCGAAAATCGTATTAAAATTTAAATACACCTTTTGGTCAAAATATAAAACTTTTTTATGTCAAAGCAGGTGCTGCGTATGGCGTTCACTGGCCACCAACTTCGAATTACCAGGTCAGTTGATGTGGGATATGTGGAGGACAAACTTGCAATGGGACAGGTTTTTCTTCGACTAGTTCAGCTTTCCCCTGTCTCTCATTTCACCAGCACCCGGTGCTTATTAATTCGAGCATCTCTTACTAACCCCATATCATCTTAGCAACGCACAGCTTCGTTAAATAACTCTATCTCTTCGTTTTAGATGGTTAATTTAGTATAGTCAGTTCAGATAGTCACTGGGCTAGCTACGCTCCTATTTACCTCCTCTTATCGCTTGGTCTGAGCCCCCCACTCTTTCAGCGCCAGTTGATTTCCAAACTATCTTGCTGAAACACGAGTTGCATTGCAAGATGGGCAGGTCTGTGTTTGTATTTAGGGTAAAAGCACTACAGTTGGGTTGGTTTTCTGCACGTTTGCGTTTTCTGCAGACCAGATATTTGCATCATATGAGGTACAAGTGTTGTTTGCACCAGTACAGTTCTGGGCCGCACCTCTACACTGTAGGGTTGCCTCACTCATATTATTACAAAGTGTTTGTGTTCAGTGGGATGAAAATTACACGCACATGCACACAGCGTACGCAGTCACACGATAAACGCTACTGTAACGCCAGAGAATTAAAAAAGGGTGGCACTTGTCCCGATAAACACATTTTGAGAGACACAGTTCCTATTGATCAAGAAATTCGTAAAAACGTTTGGTTGTAGACTCTCATTGACCCTCATCTGAGGAGATTATGTAATATCTAAGTGCATGTAGCATGTAATGTCTAAATGAATATCAAATAAATGGGCCTACATGATGGAGTCATGTGAGCCTACTAGGCACAGAATTTCGATCGTTGACCGAGATTTTGTGGGAACGGCTATGACCTGTGTGTCACAATTGTGGGACAAGAACTGAATGAGTGTGAAGTAAAAAAAAGGGAAATTTCTGATTATCATTTATTTGTTACATAGGTCTTTAGGCAGTCAACGCGTTGGTTACTTATTTGTGTATACAGGCCGATCCCAGTGGTCACGTAGTCTAAGGCGTGGGTCTGCGGCCGCTTGCTTGCTGGGATTGCGGTTTCGAATCCCGCCGGGGCATGATGTCTGTCTCATTGGGTGTTATGTGTTGTAAGGTAGAGGTCTCTGCGACGGGCTGATCACTCATCCAGAGGACACCTACCGAGTGTGGTGTGTCTGAACATGATTTCGAAACCTCAAAAATGAGGAGGCCTAGGGCCACTAGGGCAGTCGAGCCTTGGAAAAAAATTTAGCTAGATAAATATTTAGACTGTAGTCGTTTTTATTTTCTCAGGTTGTTCAATGTCCATGGCTTTTGAATGTTGGAATCATAAATTTCACGTGCAAATAAGGTGGCAAAAAATGGATATTTAAAATCACAGTCATGGGAATATTAACCACATAACGGAATTTTGCCTCTTTTTTCTTCGTTACTGACTGTGGTGGCACGCCGCAGTATAAAATAACGTGAGTGTGCGCGAATTAAGCCTGTATCAGGCCCTCTCTAAATACGGTAATATTTTAATCATTTTATCCGTTTTTTGATTTAGACCGTACGTTAATCTGGATGCCGCACACAGACAAGTGACTGCCAATGTTTTGAAGGGCCGAGTTTCTGGTTACTGGCAGGGGAAATGTATTTGTTTAATGGAGAATATAAACTGCGCTTCGAGTTGTTTTTTAACGCAACATTTCCGATGGGTAAAACATCTGTCCGGAAGTGGATCGCTGATTTGTGTTTCTCACTTCTCAGGCGCATCCATATCATGTATTGTTCCACGGAACAAGAACAGATGTACGCCAAACAGGCACGCTGTGATTGTTCGAGCGTAGATACGATTGCAGTGTGCATATTCCTTAGAATGATACTACAACAAAAAGAAACTGTTTTCAGTCAACCCGGGAGATCTGGGCAGCATATATACAGGGTGTATCTTACACTATCAGTCACCGAGAGCCACAAGTATTACAAGGTAGTTCTACACGTGCGGGCATCGCTAAGGATTTGCACGATGCATTTGCTGCAACAATGTATCATAATACGTAATCGCTTGCGTGAATGTAGCACAGGGCTCTTAAAACCAGTATACCGTCTAAGCTTGAATGGCACGATATAATGTAAGTTGATATTCTGAGGGTATGTCGTGGATAAAACCTTCTCAAGATTAATTGCTGTGGAATCGGCGGGCTCGTATTGAAATAACGGAGTATTGTAACAACCGTCAAACGCTAGACTATGTTCTGTACGAGGGAATTTAGTTATAATTTTATTCCGGTATTTTTGTAAGCACGCGTACAATTATACTAATCAGTAAGGTACTATCTTAGCTCACTGGAAAATATAATTACCATTTTTTGTATATTGTTATTTCTAACATGTTTTGGCCGGTTAATATGTAACAATTGAAATTAAGTGTGGCATTTCGCATATAAACACGCCACATGTTACGCATGTATATTTACAAATGTAAAGCTGCGAGTTATTTTACATGTTATATGTGTGTGATTTCGCTGAAGATGATCTGTTGTAGATGGAAACATGCTTTAAATTATAATGTAAAAATAAATGAATTGTCAATGTGTCCTCCAGTATGCTGAGGATGTATTTTATTGATAACCGTTATAAAGTTTAGACACGGTGAATGAGGGATAATTTTAAAAACACATGTAATTAATCCGTTACTCTGTCAGGGAAGCCTTTAATATGTAGGGTTGTTAATTTGTTCAGTGGATTCCGTATTTACGTACGTCACTTTGTTAGAATATCAGTCATTCGTTAAGATGACTAGGTAATTCGGTAGTTAATGCAGTTACCCAGTCACTAATGCAGTTACTGAGGCATTCTGAAGAAATATGAAATATGTGCTGTTTTGAAAACTGTGCTCCTACAAAAACTTTGTGGGCACTCTTCTTCAGCTCCAAAGGACTGTGACGTGGTTATTATATTGAAGTTGTGATTACCGGATTTCCAGATGTGTCCATCGTTATTGTTGTGAACAAAACACAATGTTTCGAGAACCGGACTTCTTTCCATCCGCAGGTAAAAATACTTAGGGGCGGGTATGCACGTGCTCTGCAGTACAGCGATTGTGATTGACTCTTACAAGCAGACCATAATGAACAGAGATAGAGATAGGTGTGAGGATAGGAACGGATACAGTTTGCTAGGAATTCTGTTCGGATTAAGAGACGATGAACAAAGCCCTGAAACTCATTCGTTTTAAAGCACTAGCCCTCATTTTATTATGAATCATATAAGCTCAAGTAAAATATTAATAAGAATTAATAATAGCCGATTCTGGTGACCTCGCGGTCCAAGGCCTTGGTCACATTGGAAGCTGCTAATGTGACCACGCGCGACTGTATCTGTACGTTTGTTTCAGTCTGACGACTACACACGACTACACACGTCTGTGTACGATCATTTAGTGGTATGAAGCCGCTTCTAATGTGACCATGGCCTAAGGCGTAGGTCTGCGGCCGTTCGCTTGCTGGGATTGCGGGTTCGAATCCCGACGGAGGCATGGATGTCTGTCCCTTGTGAGCGTTGTGTGTTTTCAGGTAGAGGTCTCTGCGATGGGCCGATCCCTCGTCCAGAGGAGTCCTACCGAGTGTGTGTGGGTGCCGTTGAGTGTGGTCAGTTGCAACAATAACCCTCTAACACCTACAGTGAGTAGGCAGGCAGAGGGCAGACCAAGAAAGAAAGAAAGAGAGAAAGAAAGAAGAAAGAAAGAAAGAAAGAAAGAAAGAAAAAAGAAAAAGAAAGAAAGAAAGAAAGAAGGAAAGAAGGAAAGAAAGAAAGAAAGAAAGAAAGAAAACAAAGAAAGGAAAAAATTATTTATAATGGGAAAGAAGAGTTAATGTATTTGATTTAGTGAAGTAATTACGTAATTTGTCCTACACATCTTCATATAACGAGTCAGTTCGTTAGGCAGTGTGTTCATTATTTTCTTAGTTGTTTTTGGTAGCGTGATTATAGTTTGATGCATCTGGGTCACAGCTGGCAGCCCTGTTGTTACACTGAAATTCCCTTCCTGTCTGTGGGGATGAATTCAGTTCCTTTCCTTTGTGCGTACGTTTGTGCGGAAATATAAGCATATTTCTATTCATGACGTTTGGTGCTGACGAGAGGCCTATTTACGCAGGACAGTTACCGCTGTTCTGAATGTGTATGGCTTTGCATTGAACTGCAGTGTGCTGGATGTTTGTGTGCACCACAATTGCTGTTGTTGAGAAAGCTGCGGTCATTTGTCGATTATGTATAGCCTATGTAATTCTGGAGAGAGAGAGAGAGAGAGAGAGAGAGAGAGAGAGAGA
The DNA here is from genome assembly GCA_013340265.1 of Coptotermes formosanus. NCBI lineage: Eukaryota > Metazoa > Arthropoda > Insecta > Blattodea > Rhinotermitidae > Coptotermes > Coptotermes formosanus. The sequence continues at coordinate 1,286,147 of BLKM01002316.1, forward strand.
GATTCTGTGTAGTGTGTATTATTAGGACGCTTGAGCATGGCTGTAAAAGGCATATTGCGGACTGAATGACTGACTGACCGTCCAACCTATTGCCTGACTGACTGATGTTCTGTGCCTTGGCTAAACAACTGGCGGACGGACTAAATGACTGAATCATTGACTGACTGTCTTTGAAGTACGGCAAAGAAGGGGAGAGAAGTTGGGCGCTGGTAGTGATAGATCCTACATTTGTTACAGGGGCACAGAATTTGGGCTCTTTTAAGGCGCCCGTTCGTCATTCAGGTACAGACCGATTGGAAGCAAGGTAGAGATCTGTCAAGTGGAGAATTTAGCTAATAGAATGTGGAGTGTTTTGACTGTTTGTATGTGTGAGTGTGTGTGTGTGTGTGTGTGTGTGTGTGTGTGTGTGTGTGTGTGTGTGTGTGGAGTGTTTTGACTGTTTGTGTGTGTGTGTGTGTGTGAGAGTGTGTGTGTGTGTGTGTGTGTGTGGGGGGGGGGGGCAGAGGAAAGATATTCGGACATGTGCTATATTTGGTCCATATATTTGTATCTACACATGTGGGGGGGGGGACTTATTATGACGGAGGTTGGGATATGTTTGCTGGGGCGCAATTTTGATTTATTAATCTTGGAAACGTTGCATGAAAAGCGCATAGTGGAACGTAAAAGTTTGGTACCATTTGGGCATTTGCTGTAGGGGCGAAGTAGACTTTGGGAAAGTTTGATCAATTTGGCCTGTCGGAGGACCTTCCGGATGCAATAATGTCTTCTAGCCAGCAGTACGGCAAAGTGCGCGAACCCTAGTGTTAGACACCATGCGAACTTTGTTGAATTAGGAATAAATAGACATATTTTGTTGTACGTGTACAGAGATTTGGCCTATGCTTGCGGTTGAGTAACGAACAGTTCTTCATACACCAGCGTACACTGGTAGGTCTTTAAACCCAAGAATGTGTGTGCCATTTTGAACGTGATACTAAGTGTTTTAAATGCTAAGTAATACGTCATGTAAATTCACGTTGTAACTCACAGAGAACTAGCGGTGATCTATTATAGGTAATCCAGTGTTATTTGGAAGTCTCGCTACCAGTTACTGGAGACCCGAAGTCGCAGTGACTGTATCGCTTTGTACGTTCCATACAGCTGTGCCTGGCTAACACTGGGGGCTGTGTAACTTTTCGAATGTTATGGCTGGTGCCAAGGCAGACGAAGCGTGAAGTCGAATGCTTCCACTTTCCCTATCAGCTGTCTCTTTTCTTCACCCTCGTTTTTATAGGTTTAAATTTTCTGAGAATATCAGGAGTATTCCGGTTGCCTGGAATGTCACGCTGTGTTTTTTCATGCGTACCTGCTGACATTTCGAAAGATATTTTAAAATTGAGGTAGCGCTTCGTTAAAATTCATTGTGGACAGCAGATAGAGGCAAAATACAGACAGATAGGCAGGCAGACAGACAGACGGACAGACAGACAGACAGACAGACAGATAGACAGACAGACAGACAAACAGACCGACAGACGTGTAGTTATTTAACGGTGTCTCAAAGAAGGATTTCTGTCCCGTCTGTAGCTTAGTAAAAGAGACAGTTTTCTATTGACGGGGAGTTCTACAACGCCAGTTCACTTTCTGCATTGTCACGGTGGCTAGGTGAACCTCGTGACGCGCACTGCAGCATGCTAATATCGTCCGATGGCAGTTAGGTTAATTCACATATGAATAATCTAGAGTCTAAAGCCGGCCTTTCCATGAATCAGTTCTATGGTCCGCTCCCAGTGGCCCCATATCAGTGAAAAATGGCAGCCAGGAGGCTCATGTTACACAGTGCCATTTTCTTTACCACGTGACATGATGTATTTGGAGGGCTGTGTTAACTTTTTATGCTGCAGTATCATATATCTGTTAATATTTTTGTTTCCTTCAGTACTTATATAATTTACTCGCGCCAGAGTTATGCAGCGCGTTTGTAACTTGTGTCAACGCACATCTGCTTTAGTGTTTAATAATTTGCCATTACGCATACAGAGTGCCTTGTCTTACTCTTCATTGGTTTATCAGGGTGACTCTGTAAAGGTCAATTTCCTGAAACAAAAATCATGAACAAGCACATAAGCGAGCAACCAACCGCCTAATAACATTCATTGACGTTTCAGGCATGCACCGAGCCAATATACTGCTTCTGCTGGTGTGACGAGAAGCAGAATGATCATAGCCTGCTGTAGACTTTGTCTATTTTCGTGCAGTTTGCATGTGAATTAAGATGGAGGATAAAATGAACATGAAGAAATTGCAGCAGTTTCTAGGTCGCGTGTTTGCCAAGTTAAAATTACCACGTATAAGCAGGGAATCCAGTTGAAATGTGAATTTCATGAATTAGTAATCCCCTTAAATCATCCATCTCAATAACGTAAAATGCTAAGCTTAAGGCAAGACAATGTGGAGAATTGCCAAAGGAATCACCGTTTTTGGTGGCAACTCCCCATGTCTGTAAAGCGACATGAACTACGTGTACACCGCCATTTTGTGTTCGCTTCGTCACTGGTGTCTTTAGAGAAATGATCCCCGTATGAAAGGATCAGTGACATCTTGCAGTGAGGAAAGGCAGGGGCGCCTGTCACGTCTCGTATCACGACAGGCTTAGAAGTAACGCAAGGCAGGCGGGGAGTTATTAATTATTAGGACGCCTTGTAACTTATTATTTTATTTTACAATTCCTACAACGGTGTGTTGTGATGCTGTGGCTAGCACCCCTGCTCCGTTTGAAGAGATGCGAGGGACTTGGTTGCTGTGGCCACATTTTTTGTACCTCATCATTTACAGAACTACTTGGCGGCAGCGCTACATGAGCTACGACTTTGAAGTTTAGATCAGTTGCTAAAGCTCTGAGCTTCTTGCAAACTGGAGTTTAGTTTCATCTTAGTACTTAAGTGTGCATTTCTACCATTTCTACCAAGTACAATGTATATCTCTTCAATTTTTTTTTTTTTTGAAAAGAACCTGACGCACTACCTCACTGTTATGCGTTAGTTGCC
>BLKM01002316.1:1289273-1335854 GCA_013340265.1 Coptotermes formosanus
CCCCCCCCCCCCCCCCCCCCCCCCCATATGCTACGTAGAGTGAAGTCAGTGTGATAACCTTTCCATGCGAGCTGCATTTGGCCCGCGGAACGCTACAACTGTTGAGTGCCAACAGAATATCAATACTATCGACAGGGTGTAAATCTTCCAGTTTGGTGATCAAAAAGACTCGGTGCTTGCTATTTGCAAAGTAAAACCTCAAAGCAAATCATTCCGTTCGAACATGGATCGGAGAATTAACAGAAATACTCGTATTTCCGAGTCCGATTTCGATAGAGCGTGCTTTTCTCTCTCTCTCTCTCTCTCTCTCTCTTTTTTTTGGGGGGGGGGCATAAAGTCAGGTGATATTGGCGTTGCATGTCAGAACGTGTCTGGACTGCTCGGGTTCCTGATGCATTGCCTCTGATATTTTTAACGTGGCCTGGAAATTCAATGGAAATGTGAATGGCTTTTATGTATTATTATTCTAATTTTTGTTGTTATTTATGTGTTTTTCCTGAATTCACAGCGGTGTAGCGGTTTTCAAAGGACACGGGTCACTGACGAAGCGCTTCTTATTCATTAGTTTGCTAAAAATGCTCTAAGTATGCCGCATGTGTAGAGTATTACTGCTTTCTGCATTAGAATATGCAGACCAAGGCGAAGATTGAGTAGTTTCAAGCTGTCGTGTAGTTTTTTGGGGATGATACCCGTTGTTGATACTGCTTATGGCACTACATACACGCATTCAATTGCAGTATGTCTGTATACTTCTGGAGCTTCTTGGTGATGGTGCTGTGAAGGTTCTGACTGCTGGGGCTTGCTGCATCTGTTAAGTATGCTTCTTTTATGGTTTTGTGAAGTACAGCTATTATTATTATTGTTTTTATTATTATCCGAATTTCTCTCTTCTCAGCTTTAGCTTGGAAATTTTCACCTATCCTGGGATATTTCATCAACAGGTTTAGGCTCGGTGGTCTTATGTGTAATTTAGGAAATTTCTTACAATTGAACATGTGCCAAGAATTACCACTTTTTGCATTTGTATATATGTGTGTTTGGGTGCAGGTTAAGTCTCTTTAAACTTTGTGACATTGACTTTGGAATTACTCCCGTAGCTGGAATTACTATCGGGACCACTTGTACTGCATCCTGCTTCCACATAACACGTATTTCTTTCGCCAGTTGTTGGTATTTCTTTTGTTTTGGCGAGATTGTGTGTATTTGGAATAGCTATGTCTATTAGGAAGGTATTTTTTGTTTTCTTGTTCGTGAGAGTTATGTCAGGTCGGTTGGAAGGTACTGTTTTGTCCGTAATAATGCTGCGATTCCAGTACAGTTTGAAGTTGTCATTCTCCAGCACGTTTGCTGGTTTGTACCTATAGTATGGGCATTTGTCTTCAGTTAGTTCAGCTGCTTCTGCCAGTTTCTGGTGTATACCTTTTGCTACTCCATCATGTCTTTTTATATACCCGGTAGGTGCTAGGTGTTCACATGCTGCAGCAATGTGCTGGATTGTCTTCGGTTCTTTTCCACATCTTCTACACATCTCGTCGATGTTTGGCTGCTTCAAAGTATATTCCTTGTAGTTTCTTGTTAGTGTGACTTTGTCCTGTATTAGTATTATTATTATTATTATTATTGTTGTTGTTGTTGTTCTTGTTGTTGTAACTGTCTAGTGGTTTCTAGGCTGTACAGTCTGCACGTAAATAAATATTCAATTTGTCGAGGTCTCCGAGCCTTTGTGTTGCGGCGCTGCGTAAGTAGGTACTTTACATCCGACGTTTCGATACAGTGTAGTGGTCTCATCTTTATGGGCCGAAATGCCGAGCAGATGTTAAATATTTCAGCCCTTAAACACGAAGAACAGAGCTTCACCGCCACAAAAGCCTATAAATCATCATAGTAATAATCATCTGTGACGAGTTAGGGCTTAATAGACCTGTTTCACCCTCGTCTAATGGTTTCTTCAAAGGCCTTCCAAGTCGTCTTCGTCCATTTGGTCTATAATTCAGCATTACTTTTAGCATCCTGTTGTTGTTAATTCTTGTTACATGTTGTAGCCAATTAGATTTGTATTTTCTTAGTTTGTCGTCAACTGGTTCTACTTTCAGGTCTTCCAATATTTCTTCATTCCTTTTGTGGCTAAAATATGTGTATCCCGCTGTTCTTCCGAAAAATTTCGTCTCGAGTGATGTCAGTCAGTTTCTATCCTTTTGCCTGAGGGTCCAATTTTCGCTTCCATGTAGAAGATGGGGCGTGCCAGCGCATTATATGGTTTAACTTTTGAAACTTTTTGGACCAAACTTGGTTTAAAAGTGTTGTTTGAATTTTCAGTATTTGAACAGAGTTTTCTAGTTTTTGTTTAATGTCTCTTTCGCTTTGATAGGAAATTTCACAACCGAGATATTTAAAATTATTTATTTTTTGTAAATATTTGTTATCAATTCTTCTTCTTCTTCTTCTTCTTCTTATTATTATTATTATTATTAATCTTTCATCTTCTCATCTTTTGATGGTAATTAATTGAACTTCATTTAATTTTAAGGCTTTTCGTATACCTTTTCTTGTGTTTCGCTCCTGTCTGGATTTTGTCGGATCGTTGACTTTTATACTTGTGCTGTCCCCTTGACTGAAAATTAGTCTCTCCAGTCAGTAAAAAATAAATAACCGAATAATAATAATGGTAATAATAATTCTTATTATCTTCATCATTTTCATCGTCACTACTTGTAATAATAATAATAATAATTCACAGACATGTAAGCCTTCGCCCGTGCACACTTTTGAAACCCAGTTATAGGTGCTTGTTCAGGCATATTTGACAGTTAAGAGACCCTGTGTTCTTCCCACTGGATGTACTTGTTTTATATGATACCCCAACAGAGTGAGATCATTGTCCTGTACTGATTTAACGGATTGGTTTTTTGTAATGGAGAGATAACATGTCTACTGCGTGGTACGAACTGACTCGTATGTAATTCAAGTTAAATTTAATCTTCAAAACACTTCGTGCAGTGGAACTGTTAGTTGCTAGCCCGGGTTCTATTCCCTGCCAGCGCATGGGGGACTTGTGGTGGACAGATTGTCCTCCGAGTTCTGTCATGCCACCAGTGTTCCACACTCGTTACTCATTATCAGATGGACGAATGAGCGTAGCGTGGGGGACGGCAGTTTTTGCTCTTTCTGTTTGGTGCTTTCTCAGTTGCATTAACTTTCGTACCGCGTTTCGTCAGAGTAGGTCAGCTGGTTAAAATGTGAACCAAGCAGACACACAGACAGGCACACAGAAAACCACGGACATCACAGTGCTCTCAAAAACTAAAACATTTTCCTTCATGGGGTATCACATGGGCTAAAACACACACAAGTTTATGTTAGAATATTTTTTATGTGCGCCTTTTCAAGGATCGCTGTGTTGTCATTAGCATACTTGTGAGATGTATGAAGTGCAGTATAAGACACCTGATACAGGATTTAAAAGTCAGTTTCTCCGCACACACTCTCTTTATGTGTAGTTTCCACGCTAGTAATTAATGTACTGTGTTGCTATAGCTGTACAAACAAAAGGGTGAGAATATTAGACGTTCTATATTCAGCTAATTTAAAGTCATGAAATATTTAACAGCACCTGTACTTTGCATGTAAAACTTACAGCTGGAGTCAAAACTACTTTTCAAGTCTAATATTTACAATACAGTTCGTTTCAAAACTCCGTCCTGAGACGAATATTTGAACATGAGGGAAATAAAGTAACAGGACTTAAGGTAACGTAACATAAAGATGAGTTTCATAATTTCGTCATTTATCAAATACTTTTCGGGTAAATAAGTCAAGGTTGGTGCGGAGGATAAGGGAAAAAGGAATCGCAAAGAAGTGAAATGTGAAACTGGATTGTGATTCAGCTTTCTCAGGACAGGGACCAGCGTGGGTTCCTGGTGGGCGAAAATGAACCTTCCTCTCCCATGAAAGACAGCGTAATTTGTGACAGGCTGGAAGTTGTTTTTATAAAGGACACAACTTTACTTTGTACGTCACGTAGTTAGTACTTTTCGTAAGTATATACAGCTCATTTGTAAGAATTTGTTTGGGAACTTGTGTGAAGTCCTAACGGCATTTAATTCTTTTAAAATTGCATTACATTTTTAAGTATTTCTTCTTTCCCTTGTTTCAGGTAAGATCTTAGGATAAAAAAATGTGCACGGTTTAGTCTCGCCTGCGCTTGTTTTGTAAGTACCATGTGTTTTTTAAAATACATACCCGTTTTGTAATTATACTATAATACTATAATGATATAAAAACAGTAATCACCAACAAATGCACAAAGAGAGTTTTATCATCAATCGTAACACACTCCTACATGAACGCTGTGTGTAAGGACATTTTACATTATTCTATGAAATTTTATGAAGATATAATATTAATTTATGTGCAAATAATTTATGTAGTTCAGTTATAGAGATACGTAATATACGATAGACGTTTCGGTGGAACCTGCATCTTCCGTAAAATTGAGAAAACCAATATGTTCTTAAGGAGTGTAAATTTACGGCGTTTAGTCCCGGTGACAGTATTATTTTTATTACTTGCAGTGTAATATCAACAAAATATTTTGTTCATGTTTCCCCTCTAATAGCGGTGCTTTGTACAAACAGTAATGCACAGTTCACACTGGTCTACTGAGTCTTGAAGGTGGATGATGGCGAAGAACAGGGGAACGCAACTTCGTGGAGCTACACCGCCGGTAGTTAAACTGGAGCAAGCTGCCATCCGCCTTCAGTACTCAGTCAGGCCGTACCATATACAGGCCTCCTTACGTCATCCGAATCACGCGAATGTCCTACTGTTTTCAGTGACTGCTTGGTGAACACATCTCCTGTTGTTTTCCACTTTTTTGTAATTGTTTTCATTCGTCCTCTGTCTTTCATTAATGTCCTCATTTCTTTCGGTCTTCTTTTCTGTTCCTATTTCCAGTTACCGGTTGCATTACTTTGCTGATGTTTGGTAGATGGTCGGAGCAAAATCTTTCCTAATTGTGTTACGAGTTTTCGCTGTCTGGTAAATTAGAGGAAACACACTATCGTGTAGGGCCCGAACATAACGAAAAAGTGTACTATTATCTGTTAAAATCTTGGTTTTCCCTTTCTGATTTAAAGGCTTTCCCATTTTTATAACTAATTTTGCACTGACACAGTAAGACGTGTCTAGCGATAGCTTTCGTTACGCGGATGTTACATTTTAGGTCGTGCTAAAATATTACATTTTCCTTGTATATTTTCCTGCTGAGAGCACAGCCTCCATGTACTGCTCCATGGGGGGCACAGAGTCGCATTTCGTTCCACACTTGAAGTTAATATCTGGGCCCCATCATTTCCGTTCGCTCCAGCGTCGAGCATTAAATACAACATCGCTAACTTACGTCATTTCGAGATGACGCATGGCGCACCTGTAATATTAATACAGTTAATTAACACAATTGCCTGAAGGGAGATTTACCATTCATAAACCCAAATCAATGCTTGCATTGATGTCGATTCGTAGTTTCGGATACAGCAAGTGTAGTTTATAATTGGTATATCAATTTCATAATTAATTCAGATGTTAAATGCACTTCATAGGGTGTGGGGGGGGTTGCTGATTACGGTGATGTTCATTTATTTTCGATGCATATCTGCTGTTGACAGTGTACACCAGCGGACCGTACATTGTTCGAATCTCATTGGGTGCCAGTTCTCCGGACTGGTGGTCCGCATTTCACCGGGCTGTAGGCCTATATGGTGAAGCAGAACGTTGGCCAAGAGGTGTAAGCAAACACGAACTGTCTACCTTACGTCGTGCCCTTGGTTTGTGAGTACATGAGCGTTTATTGGTTGATGACATCTACGCCAGATGGTAGTTGTCATTTCAAGGTCGAACTGAGTGTTTGTGTGTATCGTAGGGTCATTTTAGTCTTGAAATGCTTATTTTTACGCTGGACATTCCGTTATGATATATAACAAACAATGGAGCAATAAATAAACTGTCACAAAAACACTAATCACCAACAAATTCACAAAGAGAGTTTTATCTTCAATCGTAACACACTCCTAGATGTTTCGACCCTGCTGGGTCATCTTCAGGGAGAACTTTTTTGTTATCGTTACACTAAGGTTGCACTTTATAGTCGAGTGAGAATGTGCTGTTGACTGTGTACTGCGTTGTTTTTGGAGGCGTGAACTCTGCGCGGCCCGGACCACAGAGAGTTCACGCCTCCAAAAGCAACGCAGTACACAGTCAACAGCACATTCTCGCTCAACTGTAAAGTGCAACCCCAGTGTAACGGTAACGAAAAGTTCTGCCTGAAGATGACCCAGCAGGTTCGAAACATGTAGAAGTGTGTTACGATTGATGATAAAACTCCCTTTGTGTATTTGTTGGTGATTAGTGTTTTTGTGATAGTTTATTTGTTGCTTCATTGTTGAGATGCTTTGCATTTGTCGGCCTACGAAATTTTACGTAATTCCGTGGCGTATTACTTAGTCATAAGATTGTCAGCTCGTTACAGGTATTGCTTGTTACCCACGTTGTTCTGCATTGTATAAAAATATACTCTAAAAACATTCATACGTTTTCAAGGTATGTTTCCCTAAAGAATATAAAAATTGGCGCAGATAGTGTCCCGCTGCCGTCGCAGAAACACATGAAAATCCATCAGCTAGTTCAAATTTAATGCCGTTTGGAAGTGGAGAAATTCACAGTTTCTGAGATAGACGTTTAGTTTAATACCGTAAGGTTATGTCTGTGTAAATCATAAGGAAATTAAACTTAGAAAGCTGTTCATTATTTGTTTCTTTATAGCTATTTATATTTGTCCAACAAATTTCCACAGTTTTCTTCCACCAAAAAGATTCCACGTGTAGCTACTCGCATATGTGATTTACGTCCTATTGATGCGTTCTGAGTGTTTATGGTAAAAGGAAGAGGTAATTTGGGCTTAAGAAAGAGAGATACACCATGCAATTTTTTTGGTTTTCTGTATTATACTTGTATTTTTTCGCTGTCTCTGTGACAAAGTATTTACTCTTCACTAAAGTAATGTGAATATTCTGTTAATTCTGGGTATGGTTATTTAGGCATTACAGAGCACAAGGAACGCAGAAGCTTAATCACAGCCATGTTTTGATCACACTTGGTCACATTTTGCTCACCTTGTGTTATATTTGGCATACACTGTGTTAAATTCTGGAAAAATATGATTCTTACTCAAATTAGTCTTATGGATTTAATGTCCCTTTCATTGTTGAATGTTTCATTCTGTGCCTTGTGACTTACACTTACTTTGGCGCGACATGTTGTACCACAACACTGAGAACGGAAATTGAGGACCTGCATAATGGTGACTGTAAGAGGGCCTGAGTGACAGACCAGCAAGACAAAAGCGCAGAAGCGATTTCAGATGCGCAGTGTCTTAAATTTGTAGTGATGGAGTTTCTGTGTGTTTTATTCTCACGCGCTGGAATGTTCCTGAATGTAAGTCTGTTCTAAACCATGATAAGCTTTTGTTTTTCGGCGCTGAATACTTTTAGAGCCCTTCATTTTTCTGCTTCATCACCGATAGGTGGCTTTAGTGTCAGATACAGCTGTTGACTGAACGGTGGATTGTGTGACGGTGTCGTGTGTTAACTTACCTGATATATAATTAATTTTTATCCCAAAAAATGTGGTTTCTGGGTCGCCAGTTACGGGGAAAAATGAAAAAGGTGAAACAAATGGGAATAAAAATCGGATTACCTGATGCGCGTGCGAGAGATTATGTGATTGCCGTGTTCATATGCCAAGTCTGATTTCATCTTCGATATGCATTGCGCCGTTGTGGCTATCATTTCACTTGTTGATGTATTTTACTACGATTTATCAACTGCAGCTTAGACGTGTACATTGCCCCGTACTGGATGATTGTGGAACACGAAATGGAAAAGTCTTGGTCGCGGGCTTTGTTAAGATAATTTTCCGTACTTTGTTTCGATAGTGACTTTAAGGATGTTCTTGTGCTGACTGGGCGCCAGAAACCATATGGACCTTGAGACGAAGAAAATATTTCTGCCCCTTATAGGTCTCGAATTCTGGTATTTTAGCTTGTATCCATCACTCTGATTACTAAACCATCGCAACACGTAAACACCACTTTAATGACTAGGCCACCCCGCTTCATATCCCCTTGTTGCTTGCTTACTTCCTTATTTGACCAATTTACTGTTTCGCAAGTGATGTATATCTTCAAAGCACTGGACCGTAGGGTGTGGTCAGTCGGGCTTAGTGAAATAAATGCATACTTCTGTAGCCGACTAACGCTAAATACTTTCGGTTTTTAAAGGATGTGATTTGCACCATACCAAGATAATGGAGGCGTAGTAACAGAAGAAGGTTGCCTAAAAGTATGCTAGCATAGAATGGGTTAAATGTGAGAGGCAGTTTGGCAAATACGAAGACGCTTTTTACAAAATGAGAGGTGGAAACAAACCTCCACTCATAGTGTACGTTTTGCCAAGTACACCCCATTCGGTTGCTTCCGTGTAGGTTTTGTATTACGCGAGAGCGGGTGAGATGCTCCCCTTATCCTTGAAACACTGTAAAACACGGGTCTTCAACCCTTTTATGGCAAAGGGCCACACCCGTTGTTGCTGGCTGGTTCGCGTGCCGCACGTGGAAAAATAAAAGTAAATGGTATACCTAACTGTCTAAATTATTGTGTGATTTTTATAGTAAATGCATTATTTACAAATGTGGCGTCGGTTGGAGAAACATGGCGTACAGTATTGCGTTTTCTCAGTTGGCCGAGATTTGGGATTCACCAGTAGCCATGTAGGACCCCGCTGTTAATCGCGACCATAACATCTGTTCCCGTGTATGATTCTGTATTTTACAGTAGACGTCTCGAGTATGAACATATTTAGATAACCAACAGTACAGTCTGTTCCAAGATGTGTTTTCGTTATAGTTCTTGACTGCTTTGTGTGGTTACTCATTCCTCAACTTCGCATTCCCCTATCTATGTCTCTGTTTCTGTCTACCGATATTGTCACTTGCTTCGTCCCGATTTACCTCGCACATCTGCAGTGAGAGAGCATCAGTTTCGACGTCTCTTATCTGGCCGCAAGGCGCAGGCGCTCAGTCACAAGCACGTACGTACTTGTAGCGTTTGCACGATCTTTTGCAAAACCAACTACAGGTAGATTATTTCAAAGCATGTGACGCCAGGCAACAGCGCTTGTAGCGACATACAGTGACTTTTGTATAAGCTGTGTACTTTTAATGCCAGTGTGCATGTTGCGCCGTACATCCTCATAAAGGTGTCCTCTATTTCATTACTTGTTTTGCATAGTAACTGGAGGGAGCAGCGGGTCGGTTTCCAGCATAACCATATTATTTATAATGCAGCCCATTATCACATAACCCGTGATAGCAGTGCAGAATTTATAGGTATTGTGGCGATAGGCTACCGTGAAAAGTTATGAAATAGTTATGGAATGTAGATACTTTTGAGAGGCTATAGAATTTTCACCCGTAAAATATTCGCTTCGGTGGCTAATTTTATTACCTTCCGTTTTTTAGACAAGTGTAGATATTATGACATCGGATCCAATTTCATTAAATTACAAACTGATATGAACTGTCAATTACAGGAAGACCGGTACAACTATATTAATATGCCGTGTGATCCCGGTACGTATTCATATTTTACAAGTCAGGTAAAATATAATACTTCCAATCAGTCGGCTTATGAACATTTGTTCCGCTCCTTCATTATTGTAGAGTTAGTGAATGGCGGCTAGTTATTGGGGTGCGGTGAGGTTGATAGAAGCACGAAAACATATGAGGTACTTAGTTCCTGACTTCCCAGTCTTATGTACTTACTTGAACTGCCGTTGTTCATTCAGTTCAATAAGATACCTTTATTATCGACTGATTAAACTGTTAACAAGTTACGCGATATTGATTCTAAAAATGTATTTATGATTACATTAACTTTTTAATACATTCGAACTGTGCCTTTATGAATTTTAGAACACTGAGAAATTGGATAGATTTTTTACCTTTTTCCTTCCTGCCTAACGTGTAGATTTATTACGAATGAGCTGTGCACGAAGTGTACATGGTGCACAGTGTTTTACAGCTAAGTATAACTCATTGCAAGTTACTTATGTTCCTCATAACTCAAGCAATTGGCGAACAAAAGATTGTGAATGCGGATAGAAATACTTGCAGAATGGTTTAGGAAGTTGTTCTATAAAACTGTGCTAATGGTGCATGAGAAATGTACAGGATAAGTGTCTATTCCTCCTGAATTTATACTGCCCGGAGGTCTAAGAGCGTCCTTTATAAAAAGAAAGAAAAATAAAGCATGAAAACTTCTATTCTGCAATATAAGGCCCATGCGGAATTTTCAGTAAGAGCTTCTGGTTTTAATAAACGCAGTGACAGAGATACATGATTGTACCACCACACGTATATCCCCAGTATAAGGAGGTAAAAAAGAAACATGACATTACTGCGCAATATTACTGTGACCGCAGTGGGACGGAAACCGCAGCTGCACGCAGAATCAGTTTGTCTTGGGGTCAGGACCAGAGTAGTTAAACATATGGCTGCCCCTTGAACCCAACACCTGCAGAGAAAGAGGGGCAAAGCTACAAATAAGAACTTGAACCGCGAGTTGAAAGATGGCGCAAACGTGAGACAGATTTACAGGAATAACACTTGTGAACTTTGACCCGGCACGAGTCCCCAGCTGTCCTTATAAGCTAGTCCTGTTTAATGAAATAACACAGCGGCGTTGTGTATAGCGGGGCGAAAAAAGACAAAGAAGTTGCTTGAAGAAGGTACCATAGTGGGATTTCTTGAAATTCTTCAGTCTACGTAGTGTGGCTAGAGAGAAATACATGTATAAATTAATAACTGCCTGCAATACAGCATAATTATTGCTTGTGGATGTGGTTACTGGCACGTACAATATTATAGCCAGGTTAGGTCCCCCTTTGTCCTCTAGAAACTTCGTAAAATACCACAAATTAAATTCCCATAGCAGACAACATGGAGTAAGAAATTTTTTGTTCTAGTATCAGAATTCTCCTACAAATCTGTGCCTGTATTATTTATTAGTAACACAGAATAAAATCGTGCATAGTACAAATACACGTACGAGTAAGGTTCGTTGTTGCAGGTACCAGATGTAGCGACAAAGCGGATCTGCCAGATTGATGTCTAAATGTCTTTGCTGCAAAAAAGTGGCGATGTTTCCTGAACTTTAATATATGCTGATTTCCCTGACCGTGCCTGAGCACAAGTAACTGAGGAGAAATAGAAGGCCTGGCGGTACAAGTTGACGCATGGTGGACCTGAGCACAGTGATCAGATTCAATCTTCGGTCGTTTTACCCCCGTGTAAAAGGATCACCCCAACCTGATATCTGTAGGAGAGGGCACACGGTGTACCTCAAGGCTTGTCTGGGCACTAATGGATAAAAGAAAATCCGTTGTTCTTGCAGAATTCAACCTTCATTTGTCTACACCATGGCCAAATACTTGCCTGACTAATGTACTGGGGTAACAAATATTCCTCACCTCTTTCTGGTTAAAATCAGTAGCAATCTCAAGCAATGTTATGCCTGTTAATGAAAACGAGGCCATTGTAAGTACCCTATATAATGCGTGTGAAGAAAACTCTTTCCTGAGATGTGATACCGTGTGTTCTGGTAGAAATTTGTCGACGTTTTCAAGGAACCTGCTGCCTCGGTCTTCAGGCTGGAAGAGAAAATACGAGTACGTCTCCCCACGTTCCAGAAGCAACTTTCTTCACGTGTGTGTGTGTGTGTGTGTGTGTGTGTGTGTGTGTGTGTGTGTGTGTGATGATACTCATTTGGTCACAAGCATTTAGAGGTATCTGAAATGTATTTCATTTTCCTTCTGTTTACCCGGCAAAGTGTTGGGTCTAAAGTGAAACCACAACTGATTAGCGGAATTATCAGAACCCTCTGCCTTATCAGGCTTATCGCAGGGCTTAGACCATCATATATGCGTGTGTATTAATAAAGACAGAAGTATTCTGAGAAACATCTGACCTGTGCTTCTTTTGCTATTGTACAGTAAATTCGAATCCGGGACCTCGCCTGGGCTCTGACACGCCGCTAACGAAACGAATTCCGCTTTCATATCCGTCGTAATAGCGAGATGTACGCTGATCTTTCTTTGAGCTTCAAAGCTCGTCTCTGCGAAGACTAACGCAAAACGGTGGAGAGAGAGAAAAAGTGGATAATTTGAGGAAATATGGAGTAGAAGCATTTTCATAAAAGGGAGGATCTGTTGTGGGCCCTGAAGCGTGGTTTAGTTATTAGCCGCATGTTACGCTGGTGTCGCCACGGGCGTACATGGACGAGCATTCATCGCTTCAAAGACACTACTTTGTTCTCCAGCTCGTTTCTTTCCTCCGGTGATCTTTTTTCTATGTTATTGTTATTATTTTGCGTGTTCATACTTTTGACCTTCTAATTTTCCCTTGCGGTTTATGTCTTAACAGGCAGGAATCTATTCAAAGTTTGATATCCGCTTCTCATTTAAAAATATAAACAATTGCTCCTTAAAATATTTCCGAGATAATTCCACTGAACAGGATTATTACGCAAAGTTTCACTTACCTTAACGCTAGTGTCCCTGCGCCTTTTGTTCGCTGCCGTATAGACCGAGGCTTACAAGAAGAAATCATGGTATTGTAACAATTCATTCTGACGCGGAATAAATACCACTAGCTACCCCAAAATGTTGAATAAGGTCGGTATACTAATTAAATTTGTTGCTTAAAATATTCATACAAATTTTAGAGTCGCGCCCCATTTCCATTCTTTTCTTTTATTTCGTACTTTCTTAATTTCTTCCTTTTTGTCCTTTTCTTATTCATTGTTTTGTTCCTTGATTCTCCTTCCGTTGTGCATAACACGAATATATTTGATGGTCCCTTCTAACAAGGCTTAACATTAATTAAGTTCTCTTCTTTTGTCTTCAGATAAAATGCCAAACTCTCGCTTTCCTCCGCTCCAATTTCAGTAGAGTACTTTTAATCACTGGTGTACCAGTGTTATTATGCGCTTTGGGATATTTTCAGATTATATCCTGAAACATGCAGGAAAATTTGAAGGCTACAAGAAAATTGGACATGAGCCAGTAATACCGAAATGACGATAGGGCACTGGAGAATGTTGAAATGGAAGCTGAGAAAATTTCCGTAATAGAGGTTATTGAGAAAGGCGAGGAATTTGTTGAGTAAGGAATGTAATGAGAGGTTTGTAATGAAGGAAATGAACTGAGAAATGTTCAGTATTAGCTTTCTGGGGATGTTTGAAGGTGGAAATTTACATTAATTAATGTTAATTTACAAGAACCTTACTGTTTTCACTTATTTTGTTTCTTTTAACTTGGAACGAAGGTCAGAGTCTACCTTTTTGTTCCGGAATTTCATGTCTTGTAAACAGTTCATCATACAGTGCTACAGACGTAATTAAAATGATTATGTGCTTGTTGTGTTCTATAGCGTTAAAATTAAGTACACTCATCTTCCGCTTTTTGCGGTTCCGCACTTTGCGGTTTCGCAAATTCGCGGGGTCGCCCCAAGGATGGCAGTACATCACTCGGACCCTCTAATGGGTAGGAGCATCAGAATTGTTCGACAGCCCGAACACGTCCCTCGAGCCATACCGCATGATGTTCGGGGAGTTCACATCACGTTGTTTCTGCAAAGAAAGGAAAAGCAGTAAAGATGATAAGCATTGTTTTGGGGGAGGTCAACTCTACGTGGATTTCCCCTTTTCGCTGCGGGCCTTGGAGCCTAGTCCCGCGAAAAGCGAGAGATGGATGTATGTAAGAAACAAAAGTCTGTCACTGTTGAAATTAGTTTTCTTTCACCAAATTGAAGGATGAAATAAAGAAGCGTAACCCCTAGGCCTGCCGATGGATGGGATGAAATCAGAATGCCTGATATGGATGGCAATATTTACAACATTCTTTGTGGAAACAAGCAGTTCCTATACTATTTTGGTAGAAAACTCCCAGGGAGTAAACAGTTTTAGGGGTCCGTCTGTAGACCGACATGTAATGTTACACTAAATTATAGATGAAATCGGTATTTCGCAAAATCTCTGTGGTCTTTAAAACGTGATAAACCAGTTGTGTCAGTGTGTAACTCTGTATGTCTTAGCGAGAAAGGAAGCTTACTACAAGGTGCTCAAGAGGGTCTGGCAATTATTACGTCAGATTACTTTTTGTGTATGTAATATATTCACTTTGTCGTCATGTCTGCAACTGTTGACATACAAAAATGCAACTGTTTATGCAAAATATGCAAGCAGTTCATAACAGTACCGCCTACCAAATTCCACAAGCCCGGTTCCAGTGGTTCATTAGTTATGACCATCAGACCGACAGGTAAAGGCGTTTCGAAAGAATTACTGCCTTCGGGGATGTGATGCCATGTGGAGTGGCAGAAGTTCACCGAAGTTTCTGAGGAGTCTATTGCCTGTATCTCTAAAGTACGTGTAGATACTTCTGGTTGTGTGCATATCAGGTTTCTTTGAAATGTCGGTACACATCTACCATAAAACACCACGTCACGTCATAGAATAAAGAATCTTACCGTAAGCTACTTAAAAGATAGTGAATTTGTTTTCCTCGTTGATAGGCGTCGTTTAATAACATGATAAGGCTGATAGTGGTGATATATGTCAACACTCACTGTTTCCGTACCTGCTATCACAGTGCACCTACACGCAGATTTAGTGTGGACACGTACATGTAAGCGTATGTTTTATGTTTATTCTATTTAATTGTATGTTTAATGTGTTGTTATTCATTTTAGTTTCGTGTTTCAAATACATTTACGCGATTCGCACCTGGTTTATTTTATCGCTATGGTTTCATTAACTTCTGTTTTGGTATATTGTACCTTTTGTCGTTGTTATCATTTTTGTTCGATGCTGTATGGTGCTTCACGGTTGCATGGACACGAACTTTCAATAGGGACCCTGAGGGCTTCATGTATTTGGTTTCAAACCCTCGGGCACACAAGTACGAATCGGTTTGTGGTGTAAACATAAACAACTGTTTGATCATTAGCATACTGTTAGGTCTACTGGGTCGTGCCGTTTGCAAACAGAAACAAGCAGAGAGCGATATATAGGATTTTTAAATTTGTTAGTTTTGTGAGAGTGTCCATTTGAGAAGGCCTGTTCTCATTTCCTTGTTTTTAATGAAAACACTAACCAGTTACACTGTAAACGCAGACTTCCCGATATTTTCACAAGAAAATAATCTAATTTTGAAAACATATCACTGCTTCCGTCTAAAACTATACTTCTGCGTGTACTCAAGTTGCACGACTTCAAGTGGTCCCCTTTGCTTGAAGTATTTACAGATAACCTGTCTGATGCCTTGGATTTATGGAGAAGCGAATGTTTAGTGTGTCTCATATCTGATTAAAGGAATCCAAATTATTCCAGAGTGAATGAGTCTGATTAGGCGATAACCTGTGTAGATTCAAAGACCTGCCTAATGCTAGTTATCACAATATGCATTTAGATGTAACCATGAGACAAATCTCTTTTCTTCCATGGCACAACAGCCCGTAGTGGGCCAGGGCATCCTCATTATCGAAGCTTCACGATTACACTCAAACACACCACACGCGGTAGGACTCTTCTGGACGAGTGATCAGCCAAACGCAGAGACCTCTCTCTCTCTCTCTGACAACGCATTACACTGAGAAAAGACAGACATCCATGCCCCGG
Source organism: Coptotermes formosanus (assembly GCA_013340265.1). NCBI lineage: Eukaryota > Metazoa > Arthropoda > Insecta > Blattodea > Rhinotermitidae > Coptotermes > Coptotermes formosanus. Next base: position 1,305,061 of record BLKM01002316.1, read on the forward strand.
CCGGATTCGAACCCGCAGTCCCAGCAAGCGAGTAGCCGCTGACCCATGCCTTAGACCTCGCGGCCACTGGGATTGGCAGATCATGAGACACTGTTCGGGTTATTGGATGTCAGAAGGTCAATTGTGACGGGTAATCTTATTAACGGGAATGTGGTAATGCAACAAGGACGCAGATCTGTGGTCTGCTTGGCAGTACTGGAAGTGTTAATTGATGGAGGTGCATTCAGTGCCCACATTTACTCGGCAATATGATTGTACCAACGACAGTGTATTACGGTCAGTGAACCGTATGTTGTTAGGGTTTGTCTTCGGTCTGGAACACCAACGAAAAACCGAAATTGTCTTATATGTAACGGAAATGATGCTTACGTAAGACCAGAGTTTAAAACTTCTAAGTCTCAAAGGAGATTCCAGTTATTCCTAGAAGCATGAATAAAATATGTGCTGCATATTATGGCTGTATTTCAAGGGATTTTTAGGTCGAGAAACTGCAAGCGAAGGTTACGCTTGGCAGAGTATTCGTACTTTTGTACGAGAGAATGTTGTTGAAATAAACCTTGTTACGGACGCAGTGTGCAACTGCCCGTAGTAGGTTTGACTGATTCCTTGAAATGTCCGTAGGCAGCGTCTTGTGAATACAGAAATCAACAGGCGAGTCTTGCAAAAGCAAGGAATTTCTCGGGCACCTGATCTGCACCACCGAGTTATTACGGGACAGACGTCACTGCATAGAACTGCAGTGTGGTGATAGCCGCGTCTGTCATTTTATGTCTATCTCTTTGTTTGTATGTTTGTTTTGCTTGTTTTGCTTCCTCTCCTTTTTCTTTCTCTTTTCGTTATCGATTACTGCTTTTTTCTTTGTCTGACCCTGTTCTTGTTATCTTGTTTTCGCCCTTTTATTCCTTTATTCCGTCGGTTTCTTACTTTGTCTTTACGCTCTTATCTTTCTTTTTGCATTTAATAGTTTTTATATTTCTGTATTTTTATTTTCGTACTCTACATTTGTCCTATTTCTTTGATTCTTTTTTGGTGTAGGCGTGTGCCTTTATTTCTCTGTGTCTTCTTTTCTTACCGTCTGCTGTGGCTGTGTGTTCATGACACGAGACATATGCCCCTGTCATCACACTGAACGTCACAGCCCGTTGTACCAAGCACATGATGGAGAAGAATCGCCACGATTGCCCTGAATGTCTCTAATTCCCGTGAAACACAAACCGCATGTCCGTCTAGTCATCTAACTCCCACCCTCCTGTCCAGGCTCGGACGTTTGGTCTCTTCAGTAATTGCTTCCAGAAATGCGACTGCAGAAGAGGAAACATAGCATGCCATTGTTGATGCTTCCATCAAAATGAAAGAAATGACTTGTAACTTTTTAAATTTCCGGTGTGTGTGTGTTTGGAGGATTCTTCCTCCCTCTTCGTTGTTGATGCCGTTGGTCAAAGTACAGGATGCTTTGTAAGTTTCTTGGTTACGACCTAACAAAACAAGCTTTCTTGGCTTTTGTATTCCATATACGTGACAACACGCAACCTATACCCTCAACTTCTTAATTACTCGCTGTTCTTCCGTTCGAAAAAGCACAGTAATGATGTTTTGTGGAATTGCTATTCTTGGTGCAAATTTTCGAAGACATCTGTCAGACCTCTTCTGTTTGAACTGCTCAAATGTGCTTATTAACCTTTTAAAGCGTAGCGGTAACTTTACATACCACCAGGTTTAACATTAAAAAATTCTACGTGGTGCCCACATTGCGTTTATGTGTTTTGTACGGATCTCAGAACAAACAGCAACCGTTGCCTTATAAAACATTAAGGGATTGGTTTTTATAACCGAAGTGGAGAGTGTTTACAGCGCGGTACGCACTGAGTCCTTATATAAAACAGATACGCTTCGTCTTTAAAGGGTTAAAATGACGTGAAGCCAGCAGATATATTTCGTGAGCCAGGAGAGCAACTGATTCTGAGTTGCGAACTACATACCACTGTACAAGTTGGTGTCACTTTGTGCTTTGCAGCTAGCCTGCACATCCCGTTTGTTCCAACACGGATATTTTCGCCTCCGTTTGCACAAGTCAGCCTGAGAGTTTGGGACTAGAACAAACAAAGGGAAAGAACTTACGATGTGTACTGTCCTTCATTGCTTCATTCTGCACAGTGAGACTAGCAAGAATTATGAATTAATAATTCTATAATTTGACGACCTTTTGATGTTGGTGTGTCACAGTAACACCAGTTGCCACCACGTAATGTACGCATCAGCGTGCGCATTAAGTCTGCAGTCCGGGAACATTGCAGGCACAGGGAACGTTTAAAGGGGAAAGATGTGCTATGGCACTTTGTGTAAATGGATTTTCGTAAAATTCTTCAGTGTTTAATTTTGTGCAAATCTCTTTAGCAGTTGTCGATTTATGGCGTACAGACGGACGGACGGGCAGAGTAGTCCTAGGAATCGCATGCACCTAAAATCATTTGGAAGTTACTTCATTTTGCCTATATTGCCACTTTGTCCTCAATTTTGCCTGAAGCCCCTCAGGTGTTGCGCAATAGACTTTTGTAATCGCACCCGTTTTCCTGTGCGAGAAGACTTTCTAATGGCTCCTTAGAACATTTCTTCACTTTTCGTTTGCCAAAACACTGTCCAGGAGCTGTTATTTGGACTTGCAAGAAAGACAATGCCGATTCCGGTGTCCGCGCCGTGTAAGGCGCAGGTGTGCGGCCGCTTGCTTGCTGGGATTGCGGATTCGAATCTGGCCGGGGCCATGGATGTCTGTTGTGACTGTTGTGTACTGTCAGGTAGAGGTCTCTGCAACGGGTCGATCGCTCGTCCAGAGGAGTATTCCTGACGGTGTATGTGTCATTGAGTGTGATCAAATACAACGGTAACCCTCTACACCCACAATGAGTATGGAGACGGACGTCAGACTAAGAAATGAAGAAGAAACATAATTAGACAAAAACGCTAATCACCAACAAATGCACAAAGAGAGTTTTGTCATGAATCTTAACACACTCCTACATGTTTCGACCCTGCTGGGTCATCTTCAGGGAGAACTTTTTTGTTATCGTTACACCAAGGTTGCACTTTATAGTTGAGTGAGAATGTGCTGTGGACTGTGTACTGCGTTAAAGAGTTCACGCCTCCAAAATAACGCAGTACACAGTCAACAGCACATTCTCACTCAACTATAAAGTGCAACCTTAGTGTAACGATAACAAAAAAGTTCTCCCTGAAGATGACCCAGCAGGGTCGAAACATGTAGGAGTGTGTTACATTGATGACAAAACCCTCTTTGTGTATTTGTTGGTGATTAGTGTTTTTGTATAATATAGTGCACGGACATGGAACACATTAAACATGATTAGATTCAGCCAGTACTTTGTCGGGCCTGCTGTGCCTTATGCAGTCACGTTCGAACCTTTTCAAAATGAGGTATCTGGACCAACAGTTACGACTTGCCCATTATAAATGCTGTGAGCGTCAGAACAGAACACTTCACCTACGTTCCAGTACATTGATTTTACTGCACAGTGACTGATACTGTTGCATGATTCTATCCGCTATGACATCCCACAAGTGTTTTGTAAGAATCATCCATCAATGACACAATATTCCATTCCAGTAATGCAGCCTTGAGTGATTGAGTGGATGGATGTCTGTCTGTCGAGATGCCTCTCCAGCTGTTGCACTAATATATTCTATGGGACTTGTTCACAGCAAATTATACCGAGTTCAGTTGTTGCTGCCACATTTTTAGACGTTTTTGACTATGTAGATTTGTGAATTAACTTTTTGCTGATACGAAGCGCGGGCCCCTTTCTTATCTCTAAATTCGGAATGTCGCTTACCCAACCACAAGGCGCTTTGCATATACGCACAGTGGCAATGCGAGCAGTAAATCAGCTGAGTTTTCCCATTTCATGATAAAGGCTAGAAACCCGTAACACTTGTTTCAAGACGTGGGTTAGTGGAATTTACAGTTTACAACAAATGCTACCGGAAGCAATATCACCCAAGAACGAGGCTGTGCTACCATTATTTAATGACAGTCCTATAAACAGTGGCGTAGCTGGGGGTGGTGGTGGTGGGGGGGGTGGCCACCGTTCCTGGCAGCAAAGTCCAAGAGGCAGCAAAGTGGGCAGAAAAATATATAATTTGAATGAAACAAATTTTTTCGTGCGTTCAGTAATTTTTAAAGTATTGAGAAAAATAACAAGAAACTCAATGAATAATTATGAGTTTTTTAAGTTTATCATTTCTTTTAGGGGCGACCATTGTGACTGCTCGCGCTGCGCGTCAAAGAACCTATCTACGCCACTGCCTATAAAACTGCCTGTATCTTGAGCGATTACCCCGACATTAACCTCGCATTGTATACTCATGTTTCACGTTCGAGAGGTCATGGTTTCTAATTGAAGAACGTATAAAAGTCATCACAATTATGAGCATTCTGCCTGCTATTTTGTTATTCCATTAGAATGCCGGTGTAGTAATATGACCCCTGTCTTCAGCATCTTCTCGTTTCGTCACTCTACGGACGTTTGATGTAATGTAGATCATGTATCTGATAAAGCATCGTTATATAAGGCAGTAAACATGCAACAGTAGCACACTCTGACTTACTGAACTGAATTCTGGTCTCAGTGTTAACCCTATAGCTACAATCGATCATCCTTCCCTCATATACACCCTTTAAATCCTGGAATTAGCGTACAATGTACGGCGTTTTTGCTTCAGCTTATCAAATGTTACACGCAAACACATAAATTAAGTTTAAGGCAATGCTGCTTTTGAATTTCGGACGTTCTCTGCTAGTGTGAGATTTGTTTTTCTCCGCCAAATTAACTTTGCATATCGTGGTTTGTATTTGTATTTTAAGGTATTTATTTTTATAGCTGAACATAGGATGAGTATTAAAAACTTAACTTGAGTAGACAGCACCGCTGTCTCCAATGTAGCAATTTGAGTCAGTCGTTAAACCTAGTGACCATTTATTTAATTTGACGTTCTTAAACTTTCAGAATCTTTAGGAAACCTTGTTTATACTACTTTCCTTCATGCATCTACAGCCCTAGTGGGCCTAGGCCTCCGCTGTGAAGTTCCTCGGTCACACCCAGACACACCACACTCGGTAGGACTCCTCTGGCAGGGTGATCGGACCGTCGCAGAGACATGTACCTGACATTACACAACGCATCCATGCCCCCGGCGTGATTCGAACCCACAATCCCAGCAGGTGAGCGACTGTAGACCCACGCCTTTGGCCGCGCGACCTCTGGGACCGGCTATTTAAACGTTTAGATTCTGTAAATTTAGTGAACAAACTTTACTCAGTAGAAGGGGTTGTTCCTCCCAGCACAAAGTTTAAGTACCTGCTGGAACACTGAGAGTTCCGTTTCATTTTGAATTCGTAAATGCAATTGATTATTGATTTCAGGAGAAGAATTTTGATGTCGCTTTGAACGTAAGGGCCACTGTTTAATTTTAGATCTTTAGTTATAAATCACTTCCGTTTTCAAGACAATTGAAATTGCTGTGGGCCCAAGTGGGCACGTGGTTATTGTATTTATTGCGTAGTGGATTATTTGAGTTCTGTCTTCATACTGGCAGTTGTCAACAGTTATTTATGGAAACTATTTAAATTTAAACGGAATTGCGGGGACATCAATCTATTGTTTATGGAGTCATCCATCTTAGCTGTTTGTACTCGCTTATCTCCCCATCCCGTGAGACAAACCAACTCGCATGCATTACCCAGATGTGGGTCACCGTTTCTCTTTAAAATGCAATGCTTTGTTTCTTTGTTTTTCTCTCATCGCCAGTTAAGCGGGTCATTTTTTACTGTGGTTTGTATAAGACAAAGCTTCGATCTCCTTTTTTTTAAGAATAATTTATTTTAAAACTCTGTTAAAGGGCATGTATTTTAGCGCTTGTCTAACTAGCAGCAAAGTTTTCTTTGGAAGTCCAGGTAAGAATCCATATAATCCAGGAAAAGAATGGAAAAATACAGCACGAAGGAGGCGTGCACAGACTTTACAAATTAGTTATTTCCTGTTTTATATACCTTTTTCAGTCTTGGTGTCCGTGTAGACGTGTTAATATGCATATGTACTGTTGCAAAGCTGGTCACAATGCACATACATCAGCAGTCAGAAAACATTCATTTGTGTAATCTGCTTCGTCGAATATTCGCCATATAGAAATAAATTTCAAGTAAAATTTGTGTATTTTAGTGATGGGTGCGCTTTATTTCGCGGACCAGTATGTCAGGCGATGGGTTGTTTGAAAGGATTTCGGTGAAGATTGGTTTCAGCTTCATGCGAGATGTAACGAATCACTTCAGGGTGTACTGTGAGATTTCGCAACGTTACAGGAAAATAGAAAGGGCAAGACAGAAAGTTACAGAAAGGAGAATGGGACTGAGGCAGAGAAAGAGAAGGGAGAGTGAAGGAGAAAAAGGACTATGGAGAATGGAAGAAGGGGAGGAAGAAAGACGGAAGGGATTGAACAGGGGAAAGGGAATAAGGAAGCACGTCTACTATGGACAGTTTCTGTAGAATCACTCAGAAGTTAGTAATAAGGCTGCTGTCGACACATACAGATCTGGTCCTCCGGACACCATAAAATGTGCTGTCTCAACGTAGAGGGGTTTTACTGCGTATTTCAGGATTGCTTCTGTTGTTATCAAAGTACTTGCGCGTATATATCATACATCTTCTAACTTCTTTCTGATTTCTCAGAGTCGTCGGGAAAAGATCTGTATAAAAACACATCTTACAGTTAATATTGTTCTTTTATTTCCTTATTTTTTTACTTGTTATAGGTAGAGGTTGCCGAGTTCTTGATATAAAGCACCCCGTAAATTGCAGCATTTTGGAAGGTGTCGTGAAGGCACAGCCCGCGTCTTTAGGTTTCATGGCCGGATCAATTTTGTGATTGGGGATGTTACCACTTGTAAGTGGCATTTCAGCAGCCTGACAGGTGATATTTGGGTTGATCGATATTCCAGAGCTCAAGATTCCAGCTGGTGTTTTTATACTTACAAAGATGATTCATTGCCTTTAAATGTTAACACGTTACCGAATATTTCGCTGTATATCGATAAAGTTTCACATGAAAATGTCTGAGAAGAAAGACAAATTGACATCACGAGAGGAATACACTGAATATGGTGAATGATATGTGTTAAAGTATTCTGATATTTTACTCTTTCCATAATACAGCGTGTTTTGTCGTGTAAAGGTGGAAACCGACTGCTGAAAAGCATTGCACAGTTATCAAGGGTAGTCAGAATGTGAAGTTAAAAGAGTGGATACAGGAGGAGTGGGTAGAAAAGGTTTGAATTTTTGTGAGTATTTAATATGAATGAGAGGAAACAGATGGGTAAACTGAATATTTGATTGAACCCGGCAGGAAACAGTAGGATAGGACGATGAAGGAAAACGTGAAACGGGGGAATTCTATAAGTCAGGAGCATTAGAGGAATGGATATGCATGACCGCAAAAAGCGGCATTTGTAGACGTGAAGACGGCGAACATTTAAATAACTCCGTGGAGCAGTCCTCCATGAGAAGCTAGTACCTCAGTTGCTAGTCAAGAAATTTTCCGCATTTTATGGAACCCAAAGGTTCGTCACCGCGTTCCAAGAGCCTGCCACGTATTTCTATTCTAAGCCAGAGCAAGCCAGTCCACGTCTTTAAACTGTTTCTTGAAAATCCATTTAATGTTTTCCCTCAGCTGTGCACAGTTCTTCCAAGCGATCTCTGTCCTCCAGGTTTTTTCACCAAAACCCTATGGACCTTTCCTCTACGCCTTACGTGTCACATGGCTCGCCCATCTCATCCTTGATTTGATCACCCGAATATTACACGTGATGAAGCTCCTTGTTATGCAGTCGTCTCCAACCTCCTGTTACCTCGTGCCCCTTATACTCAAGTATCTTCTTCAGCACGAACATCAGTATAAAGCCGACCGTAATAATAGTATAAACGCAAATGAGATGAGTGGTTTGTGGAGCAGGCGTGATGGCATTGAGGTTTGGTCCGAAAACCTTACACTAAGAGACCACTGTAGAGGGTAAGTTGTAGACAGGGGAATAGTGTGTTGTAAAGTGAGCTGGTACGGGGACCGATGGCAGGCGTTTTTAAATTGTGACGAATTTTTGGGGTCCATAGAATAGTAGAATAGCTAAAAAGCCACAAATCACCAGGTATTGATCAGATTCCAGCAGAATTGATTAAAGCAGGGGGTAGGATTATTCGGTCTGAAATCCATAAACTTATTATTTCTATTTGGAATAAGGAGGAATTGCCTGAGGAATGGAAGGAGTCGGTCATTGTGCCTATTTATAAAAAGGGTGATAAGACAGATTGCAATAACTATCGAGGCATATCACTTTTGCCGACTACGTACAAAATTCTATCCAACATCCTTTTGTCAAGGTTAACTCCATATGCAGAGGAAATTATTGGGGATCATCAGTGTGGATTTCGACGTAACAGGTCAACCACTGATCATATATTCAGCATTCGTCAAATACTTGAGAAAAAAATGGGAATACAATGAGGCAGTTCATCAGCTATTTATAGACTTCAAGAAAGCCTATGATTCAGTTAGGCGGGAGGTCTTGTATAATATTCTCATTGAGTTCGGTATCCCCATGAAACTAGTAAGGTTAATAAAAATGTGCCTAAGTGAAACATATAGCAGAGTTCGGGTAGGCAAACATCTGTCTGACACGTTCCCTATTAAGAATGGCTTGAAACAAGGGGATGCTCTGTCGCCATTGCTTTTCAACTTTGCTTTAGAATATGCCATTAGGAGGGTTCAGGCAAACCAGGAGGGCTTGAAATTGAATGGTACACATCAGCTTCTGGTTTATGCTGATGATGTTAATATATTGGGCGGAAGCGTACATAGCATAAAGAAAAATGCAGGAGATTTAATTATTGCTAGTAAGGAGATTGGTCTAGAAGTAAATGCTGAGAAAACTAAGTACATGGTCATGTCTCGAAATCAGAATGCAGGACACAATCACAACATAAATATAGATAATAAATCCTTTGAAAGGGTGGAAGAATTCAAATATTTGGGAGCAACCCTAACGAATCGAAACTCCATTCATGAAGAAATTAAGAGCAGATTGAAGTCGGGGAATGCTTGCTATCATTCGGTGCAGAATCTTTTGTCCTCCAGGTTGCTATCCAAAAACACAAAGATTAGGGTATACAGAACTATAATTTTTACCTGTTGTTCTGTATGGATGCGAAACTTGGTCTCTCACACTGAGGGAGGAACAAAGACTGAGGGAGTTCGAGAATAGGGTGCTGAGGAGGATATTTGGGCCTAAGAGGGACGAGGCGACAGGGGAGTGGAGAAGACTACATAACGAGGAACTTAATGACCTGTACTCATCACCAAATATTATTCGGGTAATCAAATCGAGAAGACTGAGATGGGCGGGGCATGTGGCACGTATGGGGGAGGAGAGAGGTGCATACCGGATTTTGGTGGGGAGACCCGAGGGAAGGCGACCACTTGGGAGACCCAGGCGTAGATGGGAGGATAATATTAAGATGGACATTCGGGAAGTGGGATGGGAGGACATGAACTGGATTGATCTGGCTCAGGATAGGGACAGGTGGCGGGCTCTTGTGAATGCGGTAATGAACCTTCGGGTTCCATAAAATGCGGGGAATTTCTTGACTAGCTGATAAACTGTTAGCTTCTCAAGAAGGCCTCTGCTCCATGGAGTTAGTTAGTTAGTTATAGAATAGTAGAAATTTTTGATGAGATGAGCACCCGTCAGCTTATCAAATAAGACCCTACGCCATGACGTTTCGGAACACTTTGATGGCGGTAGCGTGTCTGGCCTGAGAAACTGCCCCTAGACATTGATATTCGATTTTTCATTCTCTCTTCCTTTTGTATTCTTGTCCTCATTTTTCTTTCTTCCTTCTTTCGTTCCTCTGCTATTTAATCCATTGTCTACTTACTTCATTTCTTTCTCTCTTTGTTTGTTTTCTTCTGTCAGAAATAGTCTCTAAGCAAGAACTGCCTTACCGGAAATGAAAAAATTCGTGTCTATATAACGGCCATTTTCCTTAAAGGATCTGGTGTTTCTCGTGCCCACTGGGACTTTGTCGAGGGGCCCGGGCGTGTAGGGGTTAAAAGTGAACGTAATGGACTGGGAGGAAAGCGACATGGAAGCAAAAGAAATGCATAAGGAAAAACGATATGAAAATGGAGGCGAGTGGCATCTTATCGTCTCGATCATATATCCTATTTATGCTGTGCTGGGAGCAACCCCTGTGCTGGGGCACAGCGCCAAGAGAAAAATGACAGATCTTACCGCACACTCACACTTAGATAGTGTAGTTTGGTTGGTCTGTAATAAAGGGTTGTGTCACCAGCAGATGAACTGCGTGCCCAGTCGGATATTTAAAGAAATATGTAACCATGTAGCTTCCAGAGTTCGAATTTTCCTTCTTGGGAAATGGCCACTTAGCTGGAAAACAAATTCCCCTCCTCGATGGCAAGCAGACGTCCCTTGCCCCGTTTACAGCAGTCCGCCATGAAACGCTGTCTTCACTGTCACTAGCTAAACACTCTAAATTTTAAGTTGCACGTTGTCATGTTCCCGTCTACGCCGAGATCTCTCACGGACTTCCATTTCTTGAGCACTGTGAACGAAACGTGTGTCCGTTTCACAGCCTGTCATGCCTACTGTATTTCTTGTCCGGTTCGTTTTTCATGTTTGGGATTCGTAACTAAGTAGTGGTTTGTCTAAATCGTGAGGCTAACCATTGATATCGATCCGTGCGTCTTCCAAAATGTCGTTTATCTCCTTGCCACTATGGGTAACAGCTAGAACTTTAAGGACGTTTACGAGGCACTTGCTGCGTCCTTCGGGACCCTTCACGGCAAGTGTCTCTTATACGTCGATAACTTTTATCATTTCCATACAGTGTTTTACAAAGAACTTAGCAGCGAATTTAAAATTATTCATATTCCCTGCAGTAAGACTGGTTATCAGATATATTTCAACGACTTCATGGTAATTAGATACAATAATATACTAACCTGTTGTAATCCTCCTGCATGTTTCGGCTTTTTTATCTATCCTCAGGGAGGTATTTAAAAAAGAAAAATACAATCATGGTTATTTGTAAGTTGGTTGATCTTGTACATCTTATTATACAATACAGCCGCCTTGCTTTTATATAACTTCCCCTTGTGCTTTTGTAATTGTAAAGAATTTTTGCCTCTTGCATCTGTAAATAAATTGCCATTACTGTATTTTTCTTTATTGAATATTTCCCTGAGGATGGCCGAAAAAGGCTGAAACATGTAGGATACCACATGTTTGTAACTTACTGTGTCTAATTATTGTGCAGTTGTTGGAATTTATGTATGGTGACTTAGCAAAGAATGTTTTGAGAGACGTCAGCCTTTGACTGCTGTGTAGGTGAGGTTTTCGCTCTTTTGGGATGTTACGTTGCGAAGGTTGGTAGACAGTTACTGACGTTTCGGGACAACGTATCTGTTCTTTAATCCGAGCATTTCACCACATGAAGTGATACATTGTCTTATTGTCAGCAGCGTGAGTTATTTGTTTCTGAGCGCTTTTGAAATGAAGTTTGAGCTTTGTGATTTATTTCACGTCAATAAACCCATCCTTATATTTTGATTCAGAACTTCATACTGCAGATTCTTTAGTGTCACGTGAAGAGTAAATTGAGTTGTATCAGGATACCTGTCTTCAAGTAGGCATCTTATGATACTAGCCCTTCAGGTAAACCCTCTCCACTGTCTGTGTGTACATGTTGACCATATTTTGCATCTGTTACAATAATCTCTTTGTATTCTCGCCATAATTTCCATTTCCATGTTCAACGAAGCGCCTCTCTGAACAGCTGCTCGGGGCCAGTACTGCACTTTGCCAGGAACTTAACGACACTCTAGACAAAGTCAATACCTTTTAGCCTTTTTCCAAGTGGCGAAGCACCCTCCTATCGGGATATCCTGTCCGCAGTTCCCAGAAGTTCCTCTCAGGTAGTTCAACCGAATCTCATTGTCATATACATGGTTCTATTACACTCTCACACTTCCTCTCTAATGACCCCTACGCTTTATTTAAAACCAACCACTTCCGATGGGGATGAAGTTCCAAAATGACTTCTTTATGGTAATAATATTGTAATATGATTTTAGTCCTCTCGCGCTGTTAACATCGGTGCTGCTCTTATTTCAAATAAAGGGAGCAGAGTCCTGTCGTCCTATGGAGACAAGTGCTGACGGCTTATTCTGAAAGTAAGATGAGGAGGAGGGGGGAGTTGAGTCTTTATAGGAATATGCTGTCTGCGTGTTCGCTTCTGTCATATGAAGATTTCGTCATATACATTATTGTCAAAGACAGGGCGTTAATGTTCATGGAATGAAGTACTGCTTTGTACATGTAGCCGGTTTCATTTCTTACTATTACAAAATATGAAACATATTTGAAATTTAAAAGTAAATTTATATAGAAATGAGTGCCTGGAGGGCAGAGTAACTTGGTGACTTCAGTCAGATATGATACGTGTGTAACAGCAACTGGTGTAAGACGTGTAGTTTGTGAATCGAAAATTACAAAACATTGCGAACGCTAAAACTTTGGAGTTATGTGCAACTGGTGTATTTAACCCACAGAAAATCGAACGAGAATGTACATAATAATTTCGAAGAAATATCATAATGGGCCATAATAATAGTAACAAGTTTCTGTAGTATATGTGAAGCTGTGAACAACAACAACAACAACAACAACAACAACAACAACAACAACAACAACAACAAATGTGAGCACATTGGGTTCAGTTGTGTGACCATCGGAGACGATTCCAGAATGCTGAAGTCCGAATGCGCCCCGGTGTAACATTATACTTACGTACATTTCCTCTCTTGTTTTGCATGACTAGCGACAAGTGCATGTATAGTTTTTCAAGGAACAATGCTGGCAGGTGGTCTTCGACGACCAAGGCGAATAAGGTATTCACGTCAGGCATATGTTGCGGGGTTGGGAGGTGTTTTAAACTCTCTCGAGATAACGTCCATAGGACACAGTTGTTATGTGCGGCGTTTAATCTTTCGGGTCAATTACCATAAAATACTTCTACTGTGTCCCCACATCACGGACCACTTCCGGCCATTTTAAGCTATGCTCTCTGCTGTAAATGTAGGCAAGATATATTCTCCGTTGAATTCCTGATTCTCGCAATTAAGTAAATTGTCGCCAGGAGTTTGTAAAATGTGTACTAATTAAAAGGATGTTATTGGAATCATTTGTCTGTCATAACAAGTAGGTGTCTGTAATAACAAGTAGGTGTCTGTAATAACAAGTAGGTTCCAGCGGGAACTTTTGTAGGAGTTATTACCCAGCTAAGTGTAAGAAATAGACAAAAAATCACCCTACAGTGCCTGTAGTAATTCGGGGGTTAAAGTGTTACACATTTAGCCCACATTTTCAGTATTGCTCCGTTGTCGTACATCGTGATGGGGCCGGAAAGGTTCTGGTTCCTTGCCGGTGTCTCCGTTGTGTTGCCTGACTTTGCCGGTAAGGGAAGCTTTCTTGATATGACTTGTTTACTGACAAGATTTGAATCCATTTGAACTCATAAATTCTCTTTGTTCCAGGTCAGGCACGTGCGTAACAGAAGGTTGTGCATAATTCACACACCACCGACAGACACTGTCTAGTAGTGGGTAGCAGTAGGGCCTACTTTGGTATTCAGAAGGTGGTAGTCTCAAATCTCTACCCTCAGCACAGCTGTCCCAGGTTTTCGCGATTTTCTCAGTCGCAAACAGCAAACTGTACGGCAGTGTCAACGACTGGTTTCTTTCCTTAGTCAGAATTAGTAAATTCACGCTTTAAAGGGTGATATTTAGCTAAATTATGCATAAAATCCCAGTTTACACCCCAAACAGAAGGATTCTGGTGTTTTGGAATACGACGCTATGTCATTTGATAAGCGGTTTCCGACGTTTCGGAGGAATTTGAAGAACCGCTGATCCACCTATGTAGTGTCGTATCCCAGAATGTCCGAATTCTCAGCAACGCTGTTCTAAGAACTTGGATGCCTTCGTTATTCTGTTGTTCGTTAAGAAAACTTACGAAAACGTCAAGATATGGAGGAAAATTGATGTACAACTCGACAAGTTTTTAACTTCGGAGCTAGAAAGCGGTAAATGATCAAGTCTCGAGAGCGTTAGTACGAAGAAAGAGTTGCTCCTGTTTCAACTTGGTACGGGGTTAAAGCGGCGCAGGACAGTCTGAACGCGACGATAAAGGGAAAAATGAATACCCCTTTCGAGAATCGAAATTCGGCCTTCTAGTCCATAGCCTAGTTGCTTTACTGACTGAACTGTTCTTAAAAATGTGTTCTTAAAAATCTTTGGTCTGTTGTTTCTTCATCGTAAGTTCGAAGAACGTGTATATTTCACATTAGAAATAAAATGTGTGCCGTTTTTTAAAATCTGCTACGTAAGTGTTCCAAATCTTATAATCTTCCTTTTTCCCCTCAGGCTTTTAGCTTCAAGTGGATTCTTTACTAAAAGCGTCTAACAGTCTACCAGTCCTGATTTACATCTTCACTTCGTAGCCTGTCGGTTAGCGTTGGTGTGGCGACGTATCTAAGGGGCGTATCATCTACGGCGTCTCCAAAACTGACATCACTGGTTGCAAACCCACCCCGAAGACGAGTACGTGACTTTTTTAGATCTGCGCTATTCTGGGATATTATGCAGTGTACAGTGGTAATTCTGTAACGACGTTTCGGGAAAACCTATCCGTCACACCTTCAAGGGTCCTCTTGGACTTATTGACCCTTGAAGATGGAACCGATAGGTTGTCCCGAAACGTCGGTACAGAATTACCACTGTACGCTGCGTAATATCCCAGAAGAGCAGAGATCTCATCTGGATCGTGGCGCAAGCCTGAACTCACACGTGACTTTGTGTTTGAATCCTTTGTTGTGCTAGTCTCCCCCCCATGGAGTTCTACGGGCTCATTTCTTAAAAAATTCTGATTGTGAACTAATTGTCATGTATAAAGGAAATAGTAATGTTAATTAGGTTATAGTAGGAAATGGTTTGTGATTGACTTACTCTGTGTGTGCATGCGTGCGCGCGCGCGGTTTATTATTGGAATGCGGGGACCAAGTTGCTTTCAGTGTCTGACAGATGGCGTTAGTTTTCGTCCTGTATGCATCATTCGATGACATGCACGATGGATAAAGAATACGACACAGGTAAGGGGAAAAACAAAAGTGTTGACAGTTTTGTAACTTATTAAGAAAGAAGAGACTTTCAGTTGAACTGGCAATGGGAATTTTCCACCGCCGTGTTCTGAGTGTTTCGCGTGGACCTGATTTCTTCTGCAGGATGTCCATTTTGTCTCATCCCTGAGCAGGGAAACTTTATCGCGTTGGAGGCCTACATACGCCAGAAATTTACGGAACGCCCTATGAGAAAAAAACATAAGTTTAACTGCAGTTCAAAATCTATCTCTAAATTCCCGCGTTGTGCAGGAATCCTATGCGATAAAGCTTCCGTGACACCTGTCTTGCACGAACACGATAAAATGTACACGCTGTATATATTCCCTTGGTTGCGTCTTCAAACCCAGAATCGTGGTGGTTTGTACGTTGAGGCAACTGTCGTAAATGTTAACAGTTTGAAATAAACAAGGGCGGAAAATTATAACTTTAAAACCTACTTGAAATTCTTACATTTACGAATTGTGTTCTTTCCGAATCATGATTGCCCATTTTTGTTGTTACTTTTTCGTAAAACGTACGTACTTCTTGTTATGGAGGTGACGGACTGGGAGGCCTGCGATCCTGTCTTTGAAATTTCGGGATCTTTCCTCGAAGTAGGGCACAGTCCGTTGCTTCCACATCTCACATTTTTCCCACTTTATTATTCGCTAATCCTCTCACATTAGACATTATGCGGCTGACTGCAGCAATTTAAACCTCCTTCAAATAAAGTATACTGCTAATGTTTGCGCTTTGTTTTTAAAACCTTGCCGTTACAAATTTCTAAAACCGTGAAGGCTTTGTGTTCATTCCGCTTACTATCTGACAGTCTTAACTTTTCTTACTTCTTTCTACTCTTAGCCCTTTAAAACACAGTGGTAACTATATATACCACATGCTTTAACGCTAGTGAACTACGTTTTATGCACGTATTTCATGTGATTTTTACAATGAACAGTGTTTGTATTCTGTGCAACATTAAATTATTTTAATGTTCAACATCCCCGTTGGCGTATGCTTTCAATTCTTCACATAAACATCAGTCAACAGCCAACACTATTTGTCTCTCTTTATTTGGAGGTTGAGCAACTGGAGTCGGCCTGTGTCGGTCCATAATCAGCACCAGAGCTTCAGTATTCATGTTTTAACAGAGGAGCCTAATTATGGACGTGGCACAGGCCGACTCTAGTAGCTCGGTCTCCAAATAAAGAGAGATAAATAGTGTTGGTTGTTGACTGATTTTTTATTGTGAAAAATTTATTTATTTTTTGGGGTGGGGAATATTAAGGAATTTCTCTCCGAAAGGTTTTTTTTTAATCTGTATTAAAATAAAGTCGTGCTTCGCTTGGTTAGACGAGAATTTGTCGTTGTATTATCGGAACCTTTTGTGCCTAGTAATTCCAAGTAATGTCTTAGGTAAATCAATGTTATATCTTTTTAAATCATCTTTGATTTAAAATAGTACCTGCTCGGCTGCTTACAACAAGTGTCATATTTTCTTTATCATATACGCTTTTTGTAATATAATTCGCTTTGCACGGATAGCTCAGTCACTCAGTGAACGTGTGTCATTAATTCTGGGCAGGGGGACCGCTCTACCGCGGTTCGCACTATGTCCACAGCTAGTGAAAAGGCCACCCAGCCCTTTGTCTCGTATTTACTGGTCAGTCCCTCGTTATTCCTCTGTGTCGCGGTGAACTGGCCGAGGTACTGTGTCATATATGGCTGTAATTTCATTCAGCCACTATTCCAAACGCATTTTGCCTTCCATCTTGCATCAAAGAGGCGAGGGCCCTTTAGAATCTAGTCTAGTCATGCCTTTCTATTCCTAACCCTAGTTTCTTCTGGTCTAGTCTAGTCCGCATTTTGACTTGTCCTGCGTCATGCGGATGTCCGACCAGCCATGCACTCACTACCGTTGTGTGTGTGTGTGTGTGTGTGTTTAGCGGCGACAGTACTAGCCAGTCCGTTGATTACTACAAAAATAATGATGATTCATGGTGAAAAATGGACACATATGTAGTCACTGCATTAATTCACAGGCCTGCGTCAGTTTTCAGCAGTGGAGTACGCTAACGACCGCAGGTAACAGCACTGCCGCTATCATCATATCATCATCAACCCAGTTCAGATCCCATAATCTGTGCCGGCTCCAGTATTTATATTTCATTCGTCAACCTGTGGTATTCCTGTAGGTACATAAAGCGTGCATTAGTAATTATTTCGCGTCAGTTATCTTCCTTTATTTCAGCATATCGCGCGAATTTATGTACGTACGTCTGTGTTGTCTGATTTGCGTTGTGTCAGTAACACAGACTAATTACGTGACGGCGGATTGTTGGGTGATTGTAGGGAAAGAATTGGTAAGGAATGTAGAAAGGCACTGGTTTCGTTTAGTTGAAAGTACATGCTATTCGACCATTGATTTTCTTGGAAGAATTAAGTAAAACCGCTAAGAATCTCAGGATATTCTGTGCCCTGCCCGGTATTTGAACTAATGGGCCTGTTGTGTGAAGGCTGTGTATGTCCGTCTGATCCCATATTTTATATTGTAAACTGATTAAAGGTATTTTTACGTAACTTCCCGATGGTGCCGCCAAACTGAGGTATAGAGGACCAATTTAATTTTGGTCTTTTCCGATTTTATTTTACGTTAAATTTGCAAGTTTGATAAAAAGTGGATAGTCTTCAAATGTTTTTATGGATCCATATCGTGGTGTATAGAACTGTGTAAGTTCCACAAATTTTGTTTAAAATGTTTTTGGGTATCCTTTTACTTCAAGTGATGCAATGAGAAACAATTGGCCTTTAATAAACGTAACAGGTACGCTGTTATTAGCGTTCCTATCTGCATAATTAACCCTTTAAAGACGAAACGTGTCTGTTTTATATAAGGACTCAGTGCGTACCGCGCTGTAAACACTCTCCACTTCGGTTATAAGAACCAATCTCTTAATGTTTTATAAGGCAAAAGTTGTTGTTTGTTCTGAGATCCGTACAAAACACATAAACGCAATGTGGGCACCGCGTAGAATTTTTTAATATTAAACCTGGTGGTACGTAAAGTTACCGCTAGACTTTAAAAGGTTAATTATTATTTTGCGTTGTTTGTGTACTGTTAGTTATCTTCACACGGGTAGTTTTGCGTCTGTAATATGTGAAAATGGCGTGTAAAGACGCAACGCGTTTTGTTAAGCGTGTAGAGCTTCGTCAGATTGGATTACACTCTTTCACTCTTGTTCTTCATGTTTCGGCGAGAAAGCTTGAGGTTCGTTTGAAAGGCGGAGAACCTTTTTGTGAAATCAAGCAGATTGCAAGGTAGATGGGGACATTACGGGTGTCGGGGAAAAGCTTTTCGATTTGAGGATTATCCGAAAGTACCTCTGACGATCTAACCGCTCCACATCGGACGGTGATCGAGTTAAGTAACCTCGTCTCCTACGATAATGCAAACAACTGTCATAAGCGGGGTGATTGATAGTTCAGGTGGGAAACTTCTTAATATCTTGATTGCACTGTCGATGTAGTTCCCCATAATAAACTGGATCTGAGTACTCTGCGTGTTCCTTGTCACTGCGAGCGACACGCCTGCGAGTCGAGATTCAAATCTGTTTGTTACCAATGCGGAAATTATTTCTCTCGGTTTTATTTCAGTGTGTCAAGATTTCCAAATGTCCACTGACAGATAAAGTTTCGAGACTGTCTACCTGCCGGCCAGAGCGGCCTACTGCCTGATTAAGTGACTGATTACTTGTCTGGAACGTTAGTTGCATGGCTAATATTTGTAATAATTCGCCAACTGGCAAGTTGGAATTGGACAGACTTAGTCTGTGTCTGATTTACTACTTGAATTATTGTCTGATTGTCTGTAAAGGAACATCCTTGGATAGACGACAACGTAAAGAAATATCCACATTTTAATTCTATTGCGAACCAATGTAGTCAGTTTCGTATTATCCCGAAATGTGTACCAAGTTTAGTATTACATATGTGAAGCTGTTATGTCTACAAAGTGACAGCTTTTTATGCGAGCTTTCGTTTATCGCAGCAGTGTTGGTGCAGATTATGAAAAGACGCAGGCGTACATAAATTCATGTCGCTATGTTACTGGATTGCTTTACCCTGAACATGACGGCCTTACGTTCGGTAACTCTTTACCAGTCGACGTAGCGAAACATACCAGAAGGCTCAGACCGTGATATCTTTCTCCGAATTTAAAAAGAACTGCCACCGTCGGTCCTGCTTCGAGCGCGTTGTTTCGAAGTTTAAATAATTTTGTAACCAACAGTCTTTCAGACATACACACTTGACAGTGATCTGATTTGACGGGCATGTTTCGACGTGTGTCACTGTGCCATCGTCACTCTCAAAGCGGAATAAAGTGTAACTTAGGGACACCCATGGTAACGCAGTGACAAGCGTTGAAAAGCGCCTGTCAATAAAATATTTGACAAGTGTGTAAAGGCTGTTTTTATAACTTTACCCACTTGTGCTAAATATTAAGTCCGCACCGGCAAGTGTGGAGATCCCGTGAAAGACTTTTTTCATTCTGATGGCTTAGTTGTCTTTCCGAACCACACGCCACAAGAACAGTCCTTACCAATTGCCTACGACTTGCCATTTAACCTCCTATTTCTCATATGAAGTGATCCCACTTGAATATAGAAGTGGTTCAGCACATGCACGGAATGTCGTGTAACGATTTAAGCAATGCAGTGGTAACTACTTGTGTTTCTTGCTTTAACGTTAAATGACATGGTACTTCGACCACAGAGTTTGTTTATGGGGTGTGGCCTTTATACTATTATTTGAACAGTTTCGCCCTGTTAGGGGTTAATTAAAAACTTGTGTTTAAAAATTCACACCGACACGAATTTAATAATGTCTGTGCTTCGGTGAACGGTTTAACATCACAGCTTTGGCAGCGTGTTAGTAACAGTCAATAGAATTCCTTGTTTGGAATTTTTACCTGTAATCATGCTGACATTTTCCTTCGATAAGCAAATTGTAGCGCTTTTGTAACCCTCTTTGTGGGTCAGCACAGAAGCTGTGAATAACGAAAATGCGGTATTAGGAGTGGGATTGAAGGGTTCCATGCAGTTGACGCATGGGTTTGTGTTTAAAAACAGCGTGCACAGTAAAATGGGTGGTCGTCCTTTAGATATCTGTACAAGAGCATGAAGCCGGACTGCACTTGGCTGTAGGGCACACTTAATACGCAGTGTTACTGTAGAGTCTGGGACTAATGGCCAGATTTAAGTGACTGAATTATTTCAAAAATTTTTAAAAATGTTGCATGCTCTTGTCTTGTACCGAAGTGCGTCAAGCAAACAGTTTGTCGCAGCGTCGTAGCTGAGGATTGCGTCACTCCGTGACGCAGCATTATGTCCTTGAAGAACGGAATCTTCTGAAATGTTTTCGTTTAACGGCACTGTGAGTTGCTATGATTATGTAGCATCGGTGATAGGTGAATGAAAGTGTGGGTCTATGGGGCACTGGTGTAATGATAGTGATAGGCGAAAACTGAAGTTTTCGGAGAAAAACTTGTCGCACTGCTACTTTATCCACTACAAAATCTCACACCTTTGACCTGGGATTGATGTCTAGTCTCCGCGGTGAGAGGCTGGCGACTAAGTGCCTGACTTTAGTCGGGCAAGGTGGAAGGCAATATGTTCCTGCCTTGGATAGTATCAGCGTCTTGCGTTAACTTTTCATCACAATCTGCCAGCGGAAACAAATCGTACGTTACAGTTAAAAGGTTACTCATGTGCTTGAAAGTAAGCCACATTGAAGGAAACTGACATCAGTTCACCGTCCAGAATTTTATCTAAATCTGTTGTGTGTATTGGATATAGTCATCTGCGATTTGACGGAACGACATGTCGAATGTAACAGACTGATTTAGAGTTTGGGTTTCAAAAGACACCCCCAACTTTTCAAAACTTGGTGCCTTCCACAAGATTCATGGCATCTCTCTTACAAGGATCAGGTCAGCTGTGGGGAACTAACTGACTAACTAGCTAACTAAATAACTACGTGGAGCAGAGTCCTTCTTGGGAAGCTAACAGGTCTTCAGCTACTCAAGAAATTCCCCGCATGTTGTGGAACCCGAAGGTTCATTGCCGCAATCACAACAGCCCACCATCTGTCCCTATCCTAAGCTAGACCAATCCAGTCCATGTCCCCGCCACCCCACTTCTTGAAGATCCAGTTCATTATTATCCTCTCATCTATGCCTGGATCTTCCAAGTGATCTCCTTCCCTCAGGTCTCCCCACCAAAGTCCTGTATGCGCTTCTCCTCTCCCCATACGTGCTACATGCCTCGCCCATCTCATTATTCTCAATTTGATCAGGAAAACTGTCGCTTTTTATTGTGCTAACCGAAATAAATAAATTAATGAATGAATAATTAAATAAATAAATATGTTTTGTTGGTGAAATATTTCTGAACCATAAGTTGTAGTATTCCGTATAATCCTTCTTTAAAGTTGCCTGTATGATTTTTTATGCGTCTTCATTCTAACTCACGCGTGTCTGAGAATAGGGCTATGACATTGCTTTCCTGAGTTTGTGTGGCGTCGATTGTGTTTGATATGTACGGCTTTGTACACAAATGCAACTATATTTTGAACCTAACATTCATATACGAGTAAGTGCTAAATACAAAGCGCCCTTAAAATTTACATGAGATATAAAATTAGAATTAATTTTTTGTTGTATTGCCACTAGTAATAATTTATTGTTCGGTTTTTGTGAGCATGCTATCCGCCTTTCGGATTACTTTTTTTTCTGTATACATCAATAGCGAACTGCGTCACACTTAATTACAATATTAATTCTAACAAATCTCACATCAAAAATTGATTATAAATGTTTTACCGCTGTGAGTTATTGCAAACGTAACAATGAATTGTGATACCGCCGCATGTTTTAATTCAATTTGTGACGCTTTTTGAAGTGCTGCACGAAATGTCAGAGCTCTACAAAATAAAAAGTCCACTAACGTCCCTAATCACCAATCCTATAATCACTCAAACCATTTTATGTTCCCCTCTTCTTCTAGCTGTCTACATGAAAATTAGGTTGATAACAAGAAGAAAGTTTGCTGACGTCACAGATTGCCTGTAATTACTCCTGCGTAGGCTACTTATAAATATATAATAATATTTTAATATTACTTTGTCTTTTATGAATGGACGATATGGACAGAGTTAGCGCGACTAAGTAGATAGTGACTAGGAAAGCTTTCCATTTTTTCGCATTAAAGTTTATGGCTTCACATTACGAGGACCTTGCTTGTTAAAGTACGTCCTTAAGATCCGCATTAGCACTAAAACCGCCATGATAGCTTGAAATCTTCTGTGAGATTCGTCGCTATTCAGATGCACGGCAAAAGTACGGATATCCCATCGCATTCTCATTTTTCGCCCTGTCTCGTCGGTATTCTGAATTCGTGGGCCCAGCCTTTCAGAATGGTTTTGCCTATCGGATCCAGTTGAGTGGGTTTTTGCCTACCATTTCTCCTGAGGATGGCAATCGATCCTGTCCCGAAACGTTGTATTTTTAGGTGAATTCGCAAGGCGATTTTGAAGAATGCTATTAGCATTGTCATGTCCGCCCGTCCGTCCTGCTGGCCGTCTGTCTTCTTAGAATGAAGCGACCGCTATTGACCTGACTTTCCGTTGAGTTTCGTATTGGATGTTTTTACTAAAGTTTTCAGCATGTTCAAATGCTGTTTCAAATCGGACAAACATAACAGACAGGTTACATGACGGCCGACTTACGTTTATAACTTCTCGCCGTTATTAGTCTTTGCAACTGAGATAGTGTTCTCTTTGAGGTACGAGCTGATGTCGAAGAAAGTTGACGATCTAAAAACAACAGTCTACCCGTTTACGATATCTCGACTTTTACGTGATATCGATTGTATCTGCTTCTGCGTCCATTGGCTATTTAACGTGTTCCATGACAGTGGGAAATGTCTTAGCCGGTTGTGCAATTGTTGACATTTCAAAGAAACTCCCGCTTGCTTTCTCGCTGCAGCAAATTTACGGGTCTCAGAATATTGCCTCCTCATTGGATGGACGTGGAGTCTACATTCCCGAGAAACTCATGACGCTGGGAATGGAACAATACTTGCATGTAATTAGATTCAATTGTTGCCTGTCAGCAGAATGACACGAACTAAATCAGGCACGTCCGTCTGCTTGAAGTCGAGAGAATGCAGCTTTAGGATTTTGAATTACATAGGAGAAGGAATCGCACTGTCGACTTTTTAAACATGCCAAATACCTTGCTGCCTGACTCTGGAGGTTCGCCAGTGTCTGACGTTGCACGTTCCAGAGATCAGCACAGCGGGGAGTGCCTTCTCTGCTTATTGAACGATGTTTTGCCACCAGTACAGTAAACGATACACTACAATTCGTTTGGATTGCAAGGTACTTAAATTTTATTTTTATTTTCATTTACATTACTTTCTGAATGTGTTCACCACCTGTCTCAGTGTGTTCACCACCTGTCTCAATGTGTTCCTCACCTGTCTCAATGTGTTAACCACCTGTCGCAGTGTGTTCACCGCCTGTCTCAATGTGTTCACCACCTGTCTCAATGTGTACACCACCTGTCTCAGTGTGTTCACCACCTGTCTCAATGTGTTCGCAACCTGTCTCAGTGTGTTCACCACCTGCCTCAATGTGATTTTCCATACAGAACGATGTGTTCCTTTGAATTGTCATCGTTAAAGTTATGTCGATGGATGATCTTAAAGGATGTCATTCCGCTGTGTTATTGGTAATAGAAACCAATGCAAAATCCGTGCAAACACAACTACGTACCACTTATTACACAGAACAACATGTTTCGACCGATTTAGATCATCATCAGGTTCGCAATTCTTATTTTTCAAAACATATTGAGGAATGGACTTCTTTTTCATTCCTCAGTATGTTTTGAAAAATAAGAATTGTGAACCTGATGGTGACCTAAATCGGTCGAAACATGTTGCTCTGTGTAATAAGTGGCAAGTAGTTGCGTTTGCACGGATTTTATCTCCATTTATGTTTTTGATGGATGAATTTTCAGGCTTTTAAGGTCCGTCTTGAACAATGGGTACGTTAATAAATTTTAAATTTTGGCCTAAAGACGTGAATTGGTGCTGTTCCGGTAACTAAAGGCGTCAGTTTTCTGCGTACTACCGTACACCATTCGTAATCTTGTTCAGGGGTGAATACTGAACTCTTTTTGAATGTTACCCGCGTAGACAGGTAAATAATTACAGACGTGCCGATAGATCTTAGCGCCATTGTCTTCAGGATCACGCAGTCAAAGACTTAAATATTCAACAACACCACTGTGATTATCTCAAATTTCTCATTAAAGCAGTAATAGGGTGATCCAGGAGTAGTTACATACACCAGACTCAGTTTACTTATATTTGTACAATTTTTCAACCGAGCAATGTGTCACTCGATTTCTTCCCTGTCAATTTATGTTAAGCGCATCTGCTACTTGTCCCTGGGCTCTTCTATCACGCACACACTGGCTGGTGTTCTTAACACCATCATCTAACGCCATGCCGCGATGTCCTGAAAACTAAACTTGGTACTGTTTCCAGCCAGTGTTGACCATACACCAACATTTTTTTTTTGCTTTGTTAGTAAAACCCTGAAAGTGTAACGTGTCTCCATGGAGGCAGTTATTAACTCTATGTGGTAACTGTACATATAACAACACCTTTATAATTAAAAACTCTAAATATATATCTGTGTGTACATGTGTGTATGTATGTATGTGTGTGCTGGGGGGGAGGTTGCAAATGTTTCTCAAAATAAACAGCCACTATTTCCCTCTACAACATTTACTTGCTATGTCTTTCTGACGGAACAATACCGAGTTCCCTGTGAAAGGCAAACTGCATGTTTGTATGTAATGTACATTAATTTTAGTCTTAAATGCATTCAAGATCTGTACGGAACTGTAAAGGATGTTTGGTAAAGGTGTTTGTATAATCTTTACAATTTATAGAGATTTGCGAATCTGAAATATGTTCCACGTTCTCTAACCGTGGCTGTACGTCTACATACCAGCTTACACTGCACCTTATTTTCTGCTTCACTTTGTTTATTGTCATATTAACTTTTTTCCCCCTCTTTTTACCTTCCCTGGTATATGTATTTTTTTTTTTTCCTTCTTAACGCAAATGAAAATGTAGGATGTAGTCTACACGGCTCAGTTTTGTGTCTTGGCCTCTTATTTTAATCTCCTTACTGCAGCAGGAGAGGCAGAGGTGCGGAAAATTACCACCGAGCACTCACACCAACACACATATACACATACACACACAGAACCATGGTCGGCTTTCTTTTCTGTGTTCCCTTTAAAACACCCTCTCCAATTACGAGTTCAAACAGCTCCACAGGTCGCTTGTATCTCCTGTATATCTTCTTTCTATCTCCTATTTCTTTCGCTTGTTCTATTTTTCCTTTCGCACAGCTTTCATTTTCTCTCTCACCCTTTATTTTGCTCTTACATCCTCAGTTTTCTTTCCCTATCTCTTTCTTTCTTTACCTTAGCTTTACGCTTTGCTTTGACATAACCCAAACTTTTGCATCCGTGTGTAAGAGGCCTTTCTGTCCAATCCTAAGATCTGTCCCTGTTGCTAATCCTGAAGAGGACTACCTGCCTTGCAAGAGTCTGCATATCACGATTTCAGAACGGAAGTGCTGACTTGGGAATGACACCGGCGTAACGTACTGTACGCTGCTGTTGTGATTATAGGCCTACTTGTTAAGAAGGGAAGCGTGAAATCATTGTAACACCATCACAGGACCGTACGATCTGGCAGCAGTGCGAAATACATAACTGAAACTCCAGTTTAATATAAATAAATCTCAAATGGCTGACGCGGTTAGTGATCGGCCTCTCGGAGCAAAGGCACGGTTTCACTCGCAGCCAAGGTGTTGTGGGATTTGTGGTGCACAAAGTCTCATTGGGACAGGAGTTTCTCAGCGTACTTCGGTGTTTTTTTGTCAATATTATTCCATCATCAATCCCTTTATCCTATGCAAATTATAGTGGCCCATTTCGCGTAATATTTAGGTATCCTCCTCTTGTAACTGGTAACAAATAGGCTATGAGTCCCGTTGTTTTCAACTTTGATACTGTCTGTGGTTTTTTATATATCTTGCCCAACGCTAGCCTCTATCAGATTTCGTATTGATTCTTGTATAGATTACGTGTAACGGGAAGTGAAACTAGAAATCCGTCAACACTGATGATACGTGCAGCACTCTGACAGTTGCCAAAGGCAGGACCGAATGCACGTGACAGCCGAATGGAACTGACATGGAACAGATGTACTTGGGATGGACAGACTCCTCGACTGAATTCCGTCATTACGTTACATTACATTACTTCATGGCCATAAAATGAAACATCATCATTACTTCAGTGACAGGTAAAGACATACTCCATTTGAGCGAACGTGTTTTCCAAATTTCGTGCATGATATGGTGTGTGTGTGTGTGTGTGTGTGTGTGTGTGTGTGTGTGTGTGTGTGTGTGTGTGTGTGTGTGTGTGTGTGTGTGTGTGCGCGCGCGCGCGCGCGCGCGCGCGCTTCATTTTTCTTGACGTTCATTTGTCGCAGACAGCAATGTTGTTATATCAGAGCTAATTACATCACATGGCATTGCACAGTGTTATATAATTACAGGTTGCATTCCTTTAAATATTGACCATGTCGACAAGTATTTTAAACGGTAGTTTTAAGCCTGTATAATATTTGTTTGTTCCTGTGTCGTCATCCAACCTTATAAAAATACGAAGATGAAACATGTGAATAGACGTAAACGACCACTGATTATAGGGTCATTTCATAGCTCAAAACACATAGGTCTGTCTTATAGCAGGTGCGAGGTGTTTAAAGTCGTTACAACTACTGTTTACCCACTTTGGATGAGGCGTTAGTGTTTTGTTTCTAGCAGGAACTGTACAGTGCTGGAGCAACCAGGGAGACCTCTCTTCCCCTCTCTGGGAAACAGGATGAAGATTAGCCTATATTTAAATGAAGCTGGCTGGGAAGACAACTCATACTTATAAAAGTTATCCCCTGGCACACCGTGTACGTTCTCTTTAGGAAGATAGCTTACTGTATTTTAATATTCAAAACCGTCCGTACTGCAGGACTTAGCTCGGCTCTAAATCCAAACCAAAATTGATGGTATCCACATGAAGAGAAGAGAATAAAACAGGCGGAAACGAAGGAGAAGAAGGAAAACGGATCGCTTAACTGATAAACACATTTTATTCAAATCGCTTCCCCCAAAAACATATTCATATTAGGATTTACTAAAGTCGTGTGTTTTTATACGACGGTTCTCATTTTTATTTTAAGAAGCACGGAAGGCCCAGCGCTAATGGAGTACACATTGCTTCTGAAGAATGTTACAAGGGAAGGGACATTTCTCCTACCACAACTGTGTTCTATTTCGTAATCAAGTTATACAACAGGAATTACGGATTCTGCCACCAGAGGTCATGCCATTACGCAGATTATCTATATGTAGCCATGTTGTTGTTGTTGCTGCTGCTGCTGCTGTTGCTGTTGCTGTTGAAAGTAAAGTTGAATTCTTGTTCTCTGAATCCTATAGCTTCTGAAATATATAATTCACGGAATTCAACATTTTGCGATCCGTATAATCAACTCAAAACAATGAGCTTCAGTATTCATACTCAACAAATAATTTACTCGTATTTTACAATGCCATCGGGTTTTCAGACGCTGCGTGTAATGTGTACTTGTAACGATGAGAGGAAAATAATGACTGTAAATAAGCTTTGGTGCGCTATTTTACGTACAGGGGCCCAAAGTCCTACCAAACGTCCGCGAGAACAGATACCATCAAGCTAAGAATTGTATCCGGGACTTCCCAAACTAGAAGCGTGTGTTTTTGCCTACCCGACAGTGTTATTTGGCTTTGCAAAACGTTATAAACGGCGAGCATTAAGGGGTCAAGTGACAAGCGTATTGGTGTAGTATTCAGTATTTTCATGATTCAAGGTTAGTCGTCACCGTGAGTGTTAACCCAAAAACGTCTGTCAGTGTAGTACAATGGACACCACAAAAACCATTGATATCTCAAACGTAGCTCATATAATGGACCCTGTCTAACGTAATACTGATTTGCCTGGACATGATGTTAAATCTGCCCTGTGCACTGTGTCGAGTGGTTTGTTGTCTGATATGAGATGTGCATTTAGGTGTTTCCAGTGATTTAACATTTCACCTCTCTGCAAGCACATACGGATGCACACACGGGTTGAACGTGGGACTGTGAGAGATGGTAGAGGGACAGCTGGTTTCACTAAGTTACGTTTCTGCCCATGACCACGCCGGGTCCGTTACGCGCGCGTGTGCACGCCATCAGTTTGTAGGCATTTATTGTGCGTCGCCTCCTTTCTGCATTCTGGATGCCAACTGACGAATTAGTGTCGCCCTGATCTACGTTTGTTAACTATATTACACATAAGAGACACCTGCAAATGAAGATATTTAAATTTAAAAATGTTTAAAGGATTTTGTTCCTTTTGCCTATTGAATTGTGTTTCGACTGGGTGGGCGTCTCACATTCACTTTACGCCCGAACAAACGTTTAAACATGTTAGATGATATTAATCAGTTTTTCCAGTCAAACACAACGTTTCTTTTTAATATTATTATTAATATATGGTAACTACGTGTTTCGGCCCCCTTGAAAATTGTATTAGATGATTTTGGGTTTGGTTCTTGAGAGAACAAGGATGTAACAGAATAAAGCATGGCGCGAACTTGCGCATTTTGCAGGAGTTGTACAGTGTTAAAGACCAACTACATGCACCATTTACATATATGAAAATATTTAATTATAATCCTACATGTTTCAAACCAATAACTGGTCCATCTTCAGGGATCTCACAAATTATAATCACCCATACAATCCAGCAATATGGGTACAACTTTTGAACACAATGCACAGTTTGAATAATGTGAAGTTTAATGTGTTCCATGTCCGTGCACCATGTTATACAAAAACACTAATCACCAACAAATGCACAAAGAGAGTTTTATCACCAATCGTAACACACTCCTACATGTTTCGACCCTGCTGGATCATCTTCAGGGAGAACTTTTTTGTTATCTTTACACTAAGGTTGCACTTTATAATTGAGTGAGAGTATGCTGTTGACTGCGTACTGCGTTGTTTTCGGAGGCGTGAATTCGCTGCGGTCCCGGCCTGCAGGCCTGCAGTGCAGGCCGGGACCTCAGAGAGTTCACGCCTCCAGTACACGGTCAACAGCACATTCTCACTCAACTATAAAGTGCAACTTTAGTGTAACGATAACAAAAAGTTCTCCCTGAAGATGACCCAGCAGTGTCGAAAATGTAGGAGTGTGTTACGATTGATGATAAAATTTTCTGTGTGTATTTGTTGGTGATTAGTGTTAATGCGAAGTTTGTTAATACCAAGCAGGCAACAGAAGTCCATCAGTATAAGAATATAAAGGTCAAATTACACAAGACAAACTCCGCAATATGGTATGACAAAATATGCATACAAACAATGCACAGTTTGAATGATGTAAAGTTTGACAGAAGGAATTTAATTGGTAGTGCAGCGTCGGAGGTCATTTATAAGGGAAGTAAATTTGGCCAGTATGACAAACAGAAGTGATATTATGTACGTGGTATAAAATTTGTTCATTTTTAATCTAAGCAATTAACGTTATGATTAAGTATTTCCTTACAGTAAACAAATGTTTATACTGGCTACTCGTTGTTATCTTTATAAAATGCATACCGTTGTGAGTACATTATAAATGTAAACACAGTCAGATGCCGTCCTCACAACTTGTTTATTGGTTCAAAAGTTACAATTGGTTACATGTTCCAACCACCCAGGTGCTCACCATCAGGCCTTATTACAAATGTAATAGGAAGAAACTTTTTCCGTTGAGATCTCACGTGGCATTACATGTCAAAGTACTTTGACATGTAATGCCATCATCATCATCATCATCATCATCATCAAAATCATCGTCCCTCGTTCAGCATCTTTGTCAGCGCCCTCATCATAACAGTAGGCTACTTTCGATCTGTTATTGGTAAAGCGAACATGCCTGTGTTTTCACTGTTATACACGTTACCTTTTGAATTAACATTCAGCTCTGTTTTTAATTCCTCTAAGGCCTAAGGGCAGCAAATATGAGAGAATTAATTACAGGATGCCCGGTAATGATTGGTTGCCGAGTTCTGTTCTCTTCTGCTGCTATTCCATTTTCCAAACAGCATGCACTTCATGCAGTGTGTGTGTGTGTGTGTGCGTGCGCGCGCGCGCGCGCGCGTGTTTTGTGTGTGTGTTGTGTGTGTGTGTGTTTTGTGTGTGTTGTGTGTGTTGTGTGTGTGTTGTGTGTGTGTGTTGTGTGTGTGTTGTGTGTGTGTGTGTGTGTGTGTGTGTGTGTGTGTG
>BLKM01002316.1:1335952-1378452 GCA_013340265.1 Coptotermes formosanus
GTTGTGTGTGTGTGTGTGTGTTTTGTGTGTGTGTGTGTTGTGTGTGTGTTGTGTGTGTGTGTTGTGTGTGTGTGTCTGTTGTGTGTTGTGTGTGTGTTGTGTGTGTGCGTGTTGTGTGTGTGTTTTGTGTGTGTGTGTGTGTGTGTGTGTGGTATCTTCAAACAGAGTTAGAGCAGCCTCCTTGCTTTAACAGCAGTCTCTGCAAGGATTTCCTACGAGTTCGTCTCAATTTCTAGTCCTTAATATTTTAATGGCGCACCTGGGTTATGATTACCGTGGTAAGTGGGTGTAATGGAAGTGACTCGAAAACGCAGTTCTCGGTGTTACCTGCAGTAAGCCAGGAAGTAGAATTCATATGTTAAATACATGCTTGCTTTGTCCTCTGACGTAGTATAGTGTCAACAGCCAGTACCTAGCTAACACAGTAACTCCATACACACCTAACTACCTTAGTAACAGCCAGGCTAGATTAGTTACAAACTGACTGTTAGCTCGCTAACTAACAAACAAGTCTGTGACTCTAGAACTCAGAGGGTTAACACATTTCTGCGACAGCTTCATCCGGTTCCATTCCTGAAAGGTATTTATCAGTTTCTGTATTTCTATTTTCCTCCAACTTCTGCTGTTTTCATATGTAAGCCTTCCAAGTGGCTTTGTCTCGATATTTATCTCTACGAATCTCGTGTTTTCTGTCCTTCATACGTGCCCATCTATGCCTAATCTCTCTGCTTCACTTGTCTCACAATACTAGGCAATCTCCTTAGCTCAGAACCTCATCTTTACGACATGTCGTGACTGCACACTTTGTTCACCCCCATTATTTTCATATTTTATGTCATTCTACAGCGACACAGCATGTTATAGCTCTCCAGTGTAAATGTCTACGTTTTGTAGCCGCAGTAAACAAGGAGTAAGCTTGTTTTGTGTATTGCAATTTTTGTCGAAGCATTTTGTTTAAAGTAGGCTACATGTTCTTATAAATTGTGAAGAAATTAGTAATAAACATCTTCTCAGTTTATGCTTTTCTTCAATTTGTGACTATTTTCGATTGTCGGGCACCTTATGTGTTACAGAACGGCGTTAAATAACGCGTACCCTGTTTTCATTCCCACTTATCCACTAGGAGGGAAGTATCAAGGGGAATCAACAAGAATGACGCAGTGTCATAAAATTTCAGTACGCCGGAGTAATTCTGTAGCGCTAGGAGAGAGTCTTTACGCCGCTTCTCCCCTAGCCAGTAGAATCAGCTGTAGTGACGTTCCAACGTACGTCACTTTCCGAATACTCAAATGGAAGACTTCGGAGATGATTAGAAAATAAGGGGCCCCGCTCAACCAGCGACGACTGCAGCTTTATTCCATCCGTTACAATTGCTAGTCAGAACCGTTGCAGGTT
This sequence comes from Coptotermes formosanus, assembly GCA_013340265.1. Lineage (NCBI taxonomy): Eukaryota > Metazoa > Arthropoda > Insecta > Blattodea > Rhinotermitidae > Coptotermes > Coptotermes formosanus. Next base: position 1,337,348 of record BLKM01002316.1, read on the forward strand.
TTTCTTCCATTGGTTCAAATGATTCATCCGGGAACAGTAACGTTAGATTACGGGGCTGTTTCAGAGCTGTAGTGTACTCAAACAGCTTCAGGATGTCGCATGTGTGAGTTTCGTTGTTCCTTGCCGTCTGTCTTTGTCAACAGCTGGCCTCTTCTTTACACATGCATCCGAGAGGAGTGATTTCAACGCGATTATCTGTAAAACGTTTTCAATAGGCTACAGGGTAGCCTATTAATAATATTTCAAAGATCTATAGCCGCTGTGCAGTCCTGGAAGGGAAAAATAGTTGAACAGCTGCCGATACTGCGTAACCAAGCACTTTTATTTCATGCATGTGACACATTGTTGTTTATATAGTAAAATCAAGAAGGACATGGTAGTTGGATTTTATGGAAGAAACAGGGAATGCTTACAGAATGATGGTGAGGAAGACTAGCAGGGAACACTTGAAGTACCGAGAACAAGATGAGAGATAATATTAAAATTAATCGTAGGGACATAGATCGAGGAGGGAGGATGGAATATGTTCAGGGTATTGTGAGCTTCACAGGCAATCCCCGATATTAGCGGCGTTTTTCTTTCGAGGTCTATTTCCGGGGCTTGCCATTAGGGTTATAACACGTTTAGTCATGTGGTGACACAAGTTGCACACGTCGAAAGATGTGGAAGTGAAACTTGTGTGTGTGTGTGTGTGTGTGTGTGTATTACTAATGTTTTAAGAATTTATTTCCATCACAAGGTTTCGCAAAACAGTAGGCCAATCATACTTAATAAACAGCGCGATCATCACCAGGGTGGTGAGAATTCAAGTCACGGAATTGTAAATGTGCTTCACGACCACAAGATCACAAATTGCGGGTAAGAACTGGAAATCAGGTTCGAGAATCAGCATAGCACGAGTGGGTAAGAAAGAACAAAAGCTGGTCATAACCAGAGATGGTGTTCTAACTGTACGGCATAATGCCTAAAGTAAGTGTAGAAGAAAAGTAATCAACCGATCGGTCTAAGACGTGGGTCTATGGCTGCTCGATTTCTCAACTTACGAATTCGAGTCCCGTTAGGTGCATGGTTGTCTGTCTCTTGTGAGTGTTGTGTGCTGTCAGGGAGAGGTCCCTGCGACTTGCCGATCCCTCGTCAAGAGGAGTCCTACCGAGTCTTGTGTCATTGAGTTTGATCAAGTGAAACAATAACCTTCTACAACTACAATTAATAGGTAGAAGATTTCAAAGAAAGAAAGAAAGAAAGAAAGAAAGAAAGAAAGAAGGAAGGAACGAAAGAAAGAAAGAAAGAAAGAAAGAAAGAAGGAAAGAAAGAAAGAGAAAGAAAGAAAGAAAGAAAGAATGAATGAAGGAATGAAAGAAGAAAAAAGAAGAGAGAAAGGAAAGTAATTAATTGGGCCTACTTATTGAAAAGCAAAATATTTGCGAGCCAGATATAGTGTATGACGAAGCTGTTACTTTTCCTCCATTTATATACCGTCGCGTGGAATGGGGTGATAAATATCCAGCCTGACTGGTGTGTCTTTATGTTCATTATAGCATAACTATCTCACTAACTAATTAACTGACTGACTGACTGACTGACTGACTAACTGTGGAGCAGAGTTTTCCTTGAGAAGCTAACACCTTCTGAGTCAAGAAGTCGGCGCATTTTGTGGAACCCGAATGCTCGTTACCGTATTCACAGATTCCCACCATATGCTCCTATCCTGTACCAAATGAATCTAGTCAACGTACTTCCATCCTGTTTCTTTGAGATTCACTTTAATATTATCCTTTCAGCTTTCCCCACCAAAATCCTGCATACATTTGTATTTTTCCTTATACATGACACATGTTCCTCACTTCTTATCTAACACTGTTCACCCGAACAATATCTGGTGATAAAGGCACATCACGGAGCACCTCCGTATGCAGTTTTTTTCCAGTCTTTTGTTACTTCCTGCGTCTTAAGTCCAAATGTGTTCTTCAGCAATCCATTCTTGAACGCTTGCAGCCTAATGTCTTCCCATAATATAAGAGACGAAGTTTCACACCCAAATAAAACAACAGGCAAATAGAGTTTTGTAATTGTAACCTTCATATTCTTAGACACAAAACGAGAAGACAAAAGATACTGTTTCGACGGGTAGGAAGCATTCTCCGAATTTATTCCACTCTTGATTTTTTCGTGTATGCATATGCTATAAAAACTCTTATGTCTAAAACCTGCAAAGCTCGTCTGTATTATTTGAACTTTAGACGCAACCGTTTGTGCATTGAAGTTCCAGGTAACGTATGCGTGCTAACATTATGATGGTATTAGACGGGTCTGGTACAAATTGAGACGCTGCTAATATTAGCACATAAAGACTTAATGTTGCGAACGAACCCCAGCAGGTTTTAAGCCTTGGAAAAGGATGATGATGATGACGCTGATGATGGTAGAGCAGTAGGCCTAACAGTGTCAGAGTCTGCTGCTGCCGGCTGCGTCATTACAGCCTGTACCATGAATTAATTGTTATTCAGTGTTGCATGAAGACAGTGCATAAGGTGAAGGAAAACTGTGTTTATTTTCAACATTCGTGCTATATGTCTGTCTAGCACGCTTAGTCATTGTTTATTTACTGTACCTGACTAACCACAGAGACAATTCGTTTTATAGACTAGATTCTTGAAAAGGTAGTGATTGCTTAGCCATTCAAGTGATCTCTTCGTTTTGGTGCATCCGAATGTTCCTTGCCGTGTCCGTAAGAACTCGCTTCCGATGCCTCTTATTAATCCAATCCATAGTCTCCCACCCAGCGCCTGTAGAGATAGTATTCTTCATATAACGTCAGTTTTTTCAACGAAAATATGTGTATTTCTTATCTCTATCATACGTGCTACATTGCGTGTCCATCCCCTCTTCGTTAATTTGATAATGGTTGTAATGATTGATGAGAAACAAATACTACAGTGCTTAACTTCTCTGTTGTATAACATTTCTCAGTTAATTTGTTTTTTCATATCTTTGGTCTAAAGCCATCTTCCTGAGCACCCTGCTCTTTAACACACTCTATGTTATGTAATTAGACCGTTCAGACGTACATTTGGTTCCTGCAGGGCCCACTGAATATCTGCGAAATGTCGACTTGAGGAGACTATCCTTGGTTTTTACGTGTTCATTATCTGGGACGAAAACAATTTAAATTGTTTCGAAGAATAACAGTGGCAGTTAAAGTATTTCAGAATGGCAACAGAACAGTTCGCCTGCATGCAGCAGTATCATATACAAGTAAAACGGAACATCAGCTGCAGCAACTGAATGGCTAGAGAATACAATTTAACCCCATTTCAATTATGGTCCATAGCGCTTCATTGTGCAGGGTTGTAGCTTCCATTCAAAATCCCACCCTCTCTACTCCATCCCTTTGCTAACCAACCACCCCCAGCCCGCTAAAAGATCAAGAACAAAGCTCCATTTCAATGAATTTACATAATTAATGATTTAATTTTCTCCTGCTTATCAGACAGGTAATTGTGTACAGGGGTCCGAAGCCTGTGATCATTACGGGGCGCAGTTTTACAGTGGTGGTTTCTGCATAAAAAGTGGCTACGTGATATGAAAATTAATTGCCATGAATTTAATAGTAGCACTCCGGTTATATATTTGCGTGTACGTTAAAACCTGCAGACTTGGTAGTGTGGGTAAAATAACAACCCTAGGCACAGAATGTTGGTTTAGAAGACGACGGATTAATCTTCGAGTCTCAAAATATACTAAGGGTTTTAGAGATGATGGTTTTCAACTCGTGCTTAGCGAGTTTTATATGTTAAATCTGATTAAAATATAAACTGTGAATGAGAATCATAGCCTTGTTTTTGAAGCGTGGAGATTAAAACTTCGAATTTCATGGTTCAGTTTCCGAAGTTGTTGAAGGCTGGGAAGTCGCAAATGCTAAAGTTGATCGAAATACAGATCAGAAAGGAAAAGTAAACCGTGGATGAGTAAGAATGATAAGAAGAAGAAGAAGAAGGAGAAGAAGAATATGGTGGTGGTGGTGATGATGGTGGTGGTGGTGGTGGTGATGGTGTTGTTGATGATGATGATGATGATGATGAAAGGGTGAGAGAAAACTCGAATATTCGAATTTCAAAGTAGTCTACAATTTTGCAAACCAAAATTGTCACTTGATGGTTAGCAAGTCGAGTGTAGGAAGTTTCATTGAAATGTAACTTGGAGAAAATTCCGGAAGCGATGTCTTAAAGCAAAGGTTAGAAATTCTATGTCAAATCCCGAGAACGTATACAGTTTTAGTGAAGAGAATTTTTCAAGTTATGGTCAGAGAGTTTCAGATGCTGAATTTGACTAAAATTTCGACGAGAAGAAAAACAAATCTTTACTGTGTTAGACGCTGGGCTACAACTTCGAAGTCAAGGCTTTACTCTACGTTACAGACAATATCTGTTGGAGCCGTGATTGGAATGGCACGGGTAGTAAACGTGGAAAAAATCCAAGGTAATTATTTTAACAAAAAGAATTGTGCGGTCGGTCTGAAAGGCCGAAGAGAGCAAGTTTGAAACCTAGGGTGGACTGTAAATATGCCTCATGTAAACACTCGTAACATAGGTCATCTGAAACCGAATTCTGTTCCTGATGTGAAGTGTCAACGTGCACAAACGGCAAACAGAAATGAACTGGTGCATGAAAAGTGCATTCTTTAGAAGAGTTTTTAGAAAAACGCAGACCGCTGTCTGCACGTGGTTCCGCTGCTTTCTGAGTATGGCTTCAGGCTTAGTTCAGGAAGAAGAAACTAAAGGATCGGTGTTAAAAATGCCCAGGTCTTGAGAAGTTAGTGTCAGAGAAGCGAATGCCAGGTTTCTGTTTGACGTTCTGCCAACCATGAAATTGAACTAATCCTCAACAGTGGTCCTGTTACTTATCAGATTCTCTTGGTACGCATTAATGATACAAACTGGAGAGTCGGTAAGTCAGGAACGCCCTATGCCTATACCGAGGTTATACCCGGATTGAATTCGGACAGGACTGTAATAACCTACCCGGGGATTTTCGTGATTTTGCTGCACTTCTAGAGGCGGTACCCGGGATCGTGCTTCCAGCTCCTCCCTTCTTTCTTATTCATAACTTTGCTTTATTTTCATTCCTATATAATCTGTGTGGTTGATATAGTGTTCTTAAATAATTTAAAGTGCATAGCTAAATTATAAATTATTACTATTCTCCACAGTGCTTCTTGGTATTCAAATATAACCGAATTCATGGTGCAAGAGTTTTCGTGAACATTTAGCCTATTGGCCTTCATCCATGTAGACCCATCCCGTTACATGGAATCTGAAAGTCATTCTAGTGTTCACAAAACCCAAAGGCTGGACACTATCCTGAATCAGTTCAATCCAATCCAAATTCTCGTATCATATTTGTTTAATACGAATTATCATTTTAGTCACCCATCTACGTACGTTTATATCTTGTAAACTGTTCATTTACGTGATGGCGTACAATAAAAAAATGTTGTGTATTTCTTATCTTTCCCATACGTTCTAAACGTGTGTGCTGCCTCATCTGCCGTGATGTAATAGCACCAGCAGTGTTACTTGTGTTCCGAGACATGATGGAACGGTAAAATAGACTATTGGGATTTTTTCGTTTATTGGGGTTTGCCATCTGTTGTACAGGGACGTCACTCCGCATATGTGTACTGTTTATTCTAAGATGATGCCAATTGCGAGTGCTTTTGATGGTTGTGTAAACAAGCAATGACGGGGGACAATTCTTTTTGTTTCCGTAATGGCCATGCGATGCTCGGAAGAAGCACGAGGAATGTTCCTATGCTTATCTTCGTTCATGTGTAATATGAAACGGTGTGTGTGCGTTATGGCGTAACGAACGTTTCTTGCTTAATTTGTGCACAGAGACAGAGTAAATATGGTCATGTTCATTGCGTTTTGTAACAGCGTAAAATGTTGATGTAGGGTTGTAGTTACATAAATAATGCTGCAGTTATTGGCACTGCTGCTTCCTATTCAGGAGACGCTAGGTCGGAATCTCGACTCCGATATGAGATATTCCGAATTGGCTTTCTTATTTAATGTGTTCCATGTCCGTGTAGTATATTATACAAAAACACTAATCACCAACAAATGCACAAAGAGAGTTTTATCATCAATCGTAACACACTCCTACATGTTTCGACCCTGCTGGGTCATCTTCAGGGAGAACTTTTTTGTTATCGTTACACTAAGGTTGCACTTTATAGTTGAGTGAGAATGTGCTGTTGACTGTGTACTGCGTTGTTTTTGGAGGCGTGAACTCGCAGGCCGGGACCGTAGAGAGTTCACGCCTCCAGTACGCAGTACACAGTCAACAGCACATTCTCACTCAACTATAAAGTGTGCAAACTTAGTGTAACGATAACAAAAAAATTCTCCCTGAAGATGACCCAGCAGGGTCGAAACATGTAAGAATGTGTTACGGTTGATGATAAAACTCTCTTTGTGCATTTGTTGGTGACTAGTGTTTTTGTAGGCTTTCCTATGTTTGCCCTTAGTATCCCAGAACAATTGAAGTGCATCTGTAGACAATGTACATTCCTTATCGTTCCCAGTGCCGATGCGGTACGTAATTTATCATGACGCATCATTTTTGTAGAGGTGCACCAATTTCCCAAAATCTATGAGCCACTTTAAAATTCTAGGCTCCAGAAGGGTGACATTGAACAGGTTCCATGCTGAGGACCCACAAATATTAGGCAGCACTTCACAAAATATAGGCGCCAGGCCGACCTGGCGCCCGGGGATTTGTGCACCCTAGTGTTAGGCTGAATATGAATTCTAAACCTGATAAATCTTCGCTGTATTCACGGAAACAGATCTCAAATACTCTCTGTATTTTATTTCCACGTCTATATTTATTAACTTATTTCTCGATGTGTACTGCGGTACTTCTGAAGCTATAAATAATCTTACAGTATTGAAACTTCAGAAGTAATTTATATTTAGTGTAATCTGTTCACACATTAACCTTTTAAAGCCTAGCGGTAACTTTACATACCACCAGGTTTAACATTAAAAAATTCTACGCGGTGCCCACATTGCGTTTATGTGTTTTGTACGGATCTCAGAACAAACAGCAACTTTTGCCTTATAAAACATTAAGAGACTGGTTTTTATAGCCGAAGTGGAGAGTGTTTACTGCGCGGTACGCAGTGAGTCCTTATATAAAACAGATGCACTTCCTCCTTAAAGGACTAAAATGAAACCCAGGATAACACGCTCAGAATAAGTAGTTGTACAATTATACTATACGATTGCTGTTGCTTTATTCTCCCATCCCTGCAGCCTCTAACTTGTAGTGTTACGTTCCACCATTTAGCAGGTTCGACACAGTGGCCTGCACTGATTGCATCTCGCTGGTGCAGCTATTTTTTAAAGCAATGGCTGTGAATTGGAAAACCCAAAAGGCGTTTGTAGTCTGTTCCCGGATTCCTGGGAAAGATGAAGTAGAAAATATGAAACTTGTGCTCCTCAGGATATGGGCAGCGCCATAAAGTATTTCTGTTCTTTATACTTTGCACAGTGAGCTTAATCCTACAGAAGGGAAGTGGTACTAACAAATGGCTTTATGCTAAGCAGAAAATATTATTACAGCTCACAGTACATGCTAGAGTCTGGAAGAAGGGGGGAGGGGAGGTTTCTAACTCTCTCACAAACTTGTCCTTTTCTTTTTTTTTTTTTGCCAGCCTTCATCTCCCACTTCTGTTTCTTCCCGTCTTTATGTTGTTTTTACAGGGCGCCAGTCACAAGTTTTCGTAATATTTCATAAATATTTGAGTACAGTGTTGACAAATCAAGTGCCATGCTTAACGAATTGTTGCAGATTATATACAATCTTCTCTCCTTGTGGTAATTGTACCAATGAGTTTGGTTTTCCTGTGCATACTTCACAGAAGTTGGCTTTCACGGTGGCCTAAGTTGCTTTTTTCAGATTCAACATGAAATATATGCATTCTTACAGTATATGTAATGAGGGTTTAATTCGTAACCTGTGTGAATACTTGAGCCTGTGCTTAACTCTCGATACAAAAGTTGCATCGTCACAGTTTTAAACTCTGTTTCAATCTTTTTATTTAAAAAAGTCACATCCCACGTAATTTTTATATTTCTACACTCTACACGTCTACCTTAAGTAAAAGTAGTATGTTTTTAACAACTTTACCGCAACAAAAACTTGTAGAGTCGTTTAATGGGTGGCGATATTGTTGCTTCTGTCCTTGTTGTTTGAATGACCGCCATGATGATGTTGAAGGTATAGCATTAACGACTACACGGCTAACCACATCTTCCACGGTCAAGTTTAGGAACGGTTTGTGCTAGCGCCTTCGTCAGAAGAAATACAGTTTTTTTTTTCAAACAAATTATTTTATTTCATGACAACATCACTTCTATCACGGCACTTTCTGCAAAATTATTTTTGGCCATTGAAGTTGCATCGGTACAGTGAAATGCACCACACGTGCCTGGCGTAACATTGTCATGTCAGGCCCTGCCTGGTAAGGAGCTCCTCAGGGGACACGTAAGGGCATTGTGAAAGACGGACTTCCTGCAAACTGTTCCCATTGACCTTGCCAGACTTGTCAGAAATGTTTGTCCTGATGAAGTCAGAAGATGAGTACTGTTGAGTTGACCACACTCAATATATTTTCTGTTGTTCCAGTCACGTAAGAGAAATGTCGATTTTAGGTGGTCATTCTGTGTCTTCCATCTTATACTTCGCCGTTAGTTTTACGCTTGGTTGGCACGAGACAATGAGAAAGAAAAGGAGAGTGAGCAGCAGGGTAGCAAACTGCTTCGAACGAAATTCAGGGACATCTCATCTGCCATGTGGCAGGGCAATTGACTTAGGCAGCCCACAGATTGCGGATGCGTTTTCTGGCTTCTCCTGCCCATGTTTCTTCCACGGTCTCCTGCGCAGATGCGTAGCGCGTCGCAGTCTTCGTGTCAGTTCTGAGAGACGGCTGTAATCATCTTTGGCGAAAACTTACTGACGCCGTTCTGGAGCACTGGATTCGACGCTGGTCCTAACATAGTCTTCTTCTTCTTCGTCGTCATCATTGTCGTTGCTCCTGCTAGTGCTTCTGCTGCCGCTGCTGGCAATTTGCGACATTTTTGGTTCTCGTAGTGGTTTTGCTGCAGAGTCAAGTCTTTTGGGATATTACGCCGTGGCGACTGTAAATCGATAGCGACGTTTCGGAGGCCTCTCATAAATGGTAATCAAGAAGCTATAACGGCAGAGTGAATGCACCGTAATTACCATTTTACGAGCTTTATTTTCTAGATTGTTTTTGTTTGTGGACTAATAATTTCCTTCTCATTCATATTGTTCAGTAGATTCCTACTCATCACATACCTAAGCATCACATCCCAACTGGTTTTTGTGATTTTATTGATTAGCAATTGGCGATCAAATTTGTGAACGCATGTACACAGTCGGAAGTGTGAGTGGCGACGTATTTCAAAACGCCAGTGGTGTTGCTGTTACCTGTGTCGAGCGCATGTGACTGCTCGCTTGAGGGTTGCTATCGGCCTCCGCATCTCCACATACACGCCACCCTCGATCGACGCAACATTTCCACTTGTCTTTCTATGTTGCATGTCGGAACAATTCTGCATGCAAAATGGCACAGGCAAATTGCCCTGTCTGCTTCACGCAAACTGTGATTTACGTAGTCACACAGAGTAACCTGGGTTCAATCTTCTTTGAGTCTTGAGGTGTGCGTATTGAAGAGCGAAGTCGTCCGGGATGTTAACGCCGTATCGATTGGTAAATATTTACCGTAATGTTCCCGAAGATTTGCATCTTCAACAGAGGTCTAAAGACCTCAATTGTGGCAAAAATCGACTGCTATCGGTAAAGGTAAAGGTAAAGCGATCCCTGTACAGACCTGGACAGGCCCTGAGAGTTCCAGCAGATTGAGGCCTCCAGATTTCAGGATAATCGATACATGAAGGTGGTAAGGTTGTCAGACTTACGCTCCGGCCGCCTTTACCCCACAGGAAATATTCGTGGTACTGATTTCTGTTAGAGGCTGAGTCGACCCCAGGGCCATAATGCGGCCGGCAGGATTATGTCAATGGTGTTAATTACAGAGATTATGAACTTTCTTTTCCCTCAACTATTTTGATATGACGCAAAATAATGAAACTTTACAATCACTAAGACACTGAATCACATCAGAGCTGTTGAATTATATATGCACATAATCCAGCATATAAATTCTTCGGCACGTACGTACCCAAAATGGCGGTCACATTATTTAAACGCTGTCGGCCTACCTCAAATTCTGTATTGAGTGATCCTACTGTACCAGTCGTTTTATAGCATTTTGTGGTCGTTTTATTGATATTTCTAAATATATGACTGTAGATGTGCTAGTATAATGCGACGTAGATTAGCATGATATTTACAACGAGTTTATAGAGTGGGTCATGCCTTCTGTGTAATGTCGATGCGTGTCTCATATACAGACCAACTGCTATTGATTATTTGAAGGTAAGCGCTGTTTTTTTGGGAATCTTCACATATCTATTAATTTCAGCTTTAAAATTTGAACTTTTTGGACTAATTGATTGCGTTAACGTATTTGGTGCTGCTCTTCCACCGTTGTGCTTCGATGTAGGAGAATAGAATGTCGTCCCAAAATGTTACCGATTGATCCACTGTAAAAGAATTGTGACTTCTCCGTACACGTGATGTGTTTTTCTAAAGATGTGGCCTCAATTTCAGTGAGTACCATACATGTCTCGTGAGATACACAAAGAAACAGCGAAACGTAACGCAGATGTATGTAGATCCGGTTAAGAAAACAGGCGGCATATGAACACTATCACATTGAATATTTTAGATCCGTGTTGTCGTGTTCAGAAGTTGAAATTCAATTTGCAAAAGCAGTTACCACACTTTCCTATGTGACCAGAACATGAAAACGTAGGCAGGTTAAAAAATACAGGAGTAGGCAAATGAGGTGTTCCAGTGTTGCCAGGACGCATGTGTTAGTGAAGTATATAGCTAAAAAGTGGACTGTTGGTAAAGGAAGCGGACGTTTCGACTGTGCTAACATTGAAGTCTAAAATCTTTATGAGACTTCTGTGTAAAATAAACGCTTTCTGGTGACTATTATTATTATTATTATTATTATTATTATTAGATTATGTCCTTTATGCTAGGTACTCACACTTACATACCTGAAACAAACCATGTTTCTAGGGTATACAGTGTCGCCGCTATTCTTGGCGTACAGTTAGTGGTGAATATAACGCTGCCTTCAATATTAGACTCTTTTGTGCTTCTACAGTAGCACTTTCCGAAGTATGTGTGCTGTGCCCATTATGGCTGTTTGCTGCAATTCCTTGTAATCGTGCTTTCCTGATATGTTGCTCGGGTATTTTCTGAAGGATTTTGAAATGGTTCCAATTGCTCATATTATTACTCATAATTACCGTCATTCTCATCGTAATCAAAAGATGAAAGTGTGGGCGATAAAGATAAAATGACATCAGGAAGCTTCGTGTGGGTTTTACTTTTAATGTCACCAAGCGACATTTTTCAGTGTTGTCGATCAAGTTAACACATTTTCTGTGTTTTCGATCAAGTTAACACATTTTTCAATGTTGCCGATCAAGTTAACACACTTTCAGTGTTGTCGATAAAGTTAACACATTTTTTAGAACCGTATAATTCTTTCATGTAGCCAATTTACTTAATTAATACAGTGACAGTTAAATTAATACAGTGACAGTTGAATTAACATTATGTGGACCAGGAGGAAACTTCAACGAGTTTGATCACGTTTCGTTTTTTATTTTTTGTATCGTATTGATTAATGCCTACAACCATTTGGATTACACATTTTTGGGTATGTCTGTCCTGCAGGTTTGGTCTTGTTTCTCCTAACAGATAATTTAGCCGTGCCTGCAGTATTTGTGCCTTAATGTTTACCATTAAACGTTTCTTCGCCTACAGAATGTTTTAAGATAATAAAGCACTTCCTTCTCATCCGTATTTATATGCTACATTTCCGGGGATTAAATCTATATCATTACTGTAAATACGGCCATTTTATACATTAATAAACGTGCGAAAATATTTACTCTTTTCCATCCTGTCTTATCTTTTGCCCTCATTCTTTCATTATTTTCTCCATTGTTCGTTTTTCTCTTAATCTATCTTCATTTCGTCCTATTTTATTTTTTCTATTTTTATTACTTCTGTGTCCCCTATTCCTTTCCCGCTTTCCTGCCGTTTTACTTTTTTGTTTTTTTACATTTGCTCCTTTATCTCATCCTTTATGTTTCTCACTCTTGTTGCTTGCTTCACTTCTTCAGTTTTTTTTTCATAAGCTGCGCTTTATTTCTCTTTCCGCTAAGCGTTTTTCTCCGTTGTTTCCTCTTGCCTCCGTGTTTGTCCCTTACGTTTTATGGTTCGCGTTTACATAACTTTAGCGTTTTTATGACAATGTGAGAGGGTTGTTTCTTCGTTCCTGTGATCGATCCCTGAGATCTGTCACTGTTTGTAATTTCAAAACTTCTATGTGTACGTTGAGAGGATTGGACTGCTATTCAGAAGTCTCCTGATCAAAGCCGTAGCCCGTTAGTTTTCAGTATTTCATGCCCTTGTAGCTCACCGCATACTGAAATATTAAGAATTAATCTCCATTTGACAGGCGGAGCTATCCATATGTGCAAGCATCAGGACACAAGCAGTTTTGACTTATATTACGTCAATAGGCAAAGCCCAGCAATCGTCTGCTTTCTTCCTGTAGATCCATCGGATACAATGCTGTATTTGAATCCCTGCCGTCTTTTGGCCTTAATTCCAGATCTACCACTGCCCAAGTATGTGGCCAACAGGCCTTAAAATTAACAGGACGTTTCGGTATTACGGATTCTTTTTTGTTGCAGTAAAGTATTAAAAGTTCAACACGTGCCTAATCTTCTTCCTCTCATTTTTAAATCGAGAATGAACGCTGCCATTATTGTGGCTCTTAAAGGACTTAAAAGTGTTCAAAGGAGTTTTGGTTCCGGTTTTGTAACGAAGCGGTGTAGCACTTAAAAGCTTTTCCCTCTGCCTGGCTTTCTCAGGCATGAAAGAGTGAGTGAGTGAGTGAGCCTACAGTGTGTAGCACCCTGGCGCGAGAATTCATTGTGCCCACTTTGTATGTCGTCCTTTCACATCTAAAACATGAAGTCCGTTCTGATACGCTGCTGTGAATTGCTGTTTTAATGTGCTGTCTTTATAATTACGTAGATGATGATGATGATACTGATGATGATGATGATGATACTAATAATGATAATAGTAATAATAATAATAGTAATAATAATAATATAGCTGGAATTTTGATTACAAACCTGAAAAAATTCCTAGTGCCAGTGTAAGGCCAATCAACAGCAAGTGCACCCGTACGTAGCGCGGTAACTACGGTCCCACTACTGCCTGACCACACGTCAGGATTACAGCTGTGGCACCGTCGGACACGTGACTGGAATTTTTAAAGAACGGCAAGAGTAAAATTAATAAATACCTCTTTACATAAATACATATTTGTTTTAAAATTTGCACTGTTTGGATACGTTTACATTAAAATGTTGTTTAAAACGTATTATTATTATTATTATTATTATTATTATTATTATTATTACTAGTAGTAGTAGTAGTAGTCGCTTCTTTCTATCCTTTTTTAACTTGAGTTATAATTTAAATTAATAGTAATGGAGTTGAACTCCATTATAACGTCTTGAAAGGGTCAGAATATTTTGTGTCATTATAGACGAGTGTTGTAACAGAGCAATATAATGTTCTGGTTAACGGGGCGGAATTAATTGGTACCACAGAATATCTGACACTATAGACGAGGTGTCGTACAAATCGATGTCATTATAACCGGGTCCAACTCTATTTTGTTTTCTTTTATGTTTTGGCCGCAGCGTTCCTCTTGACTCATTGTTGGGTCCTTGCACTTACGCCATGTAATTGTCCACTCTGTTGTTGAATAAATAAATAAATTAAATTGTTACTACTCGTAGTAATCGTTATAGTATATATGATATTATTATTATTATTATTATTATTATCATCATCATTTAAACGCGTGGCTTAGTTAGGAAATTTAGTTTGAGATATGTCAGATTGTAATTATACGGGTACTTAGGTCATTACATGGCTTCAAGCAGGAAACACGGCTGTGATGTAGGAGTATGGAACACGCATAGGCTCTGAGCATGCAGTACTGTGCGTCCTGACACAGCGGCAACCCGCTTAGCGAGTAACAGATCACCCTGAACTTTCTCTAGGGGCTGACACGCCATTGTGTATGAAACACATTTAATATGTGCTTCATACATTAACAAATATAATTATGCTGGAAAAAAGAGGTCGAATTAATCACAAAATGTAGGCTTGGTGTATTAGTCTGCCACACAGCATTATAACAAACTTTAAATCCAGATATTATCAGCAGCGTATCGGATTTTTTGCTTTCTGTAATATTATGAAACGTAATGTAACTTCGGGTATGGTCTGGTACCCTTTACGAGAACGTGTTAACGTTGACACTAGCAATTCTTTCTGTACGTAGAACAAGGAAATACCAAATACACGTTATCTGAGTGAGATATTCGCTCCTCTGGGACGTTGCGCAGAGTGGATTAGTAGTTAGTCACCGACTTTTCGGGACGAACTATCTGTGCCATCTTCAAGGATCAAGAAATCCAAAAAAAAAAAATACCGAGAACACTTAGGTGCGCAATTATGTCGGGAATGGTGTGGGCAGTGATTGGTTCTCAGAGCGTGATGCATGTTCTCTGAGAACCAATCACCCATCACATCTACGCCTAGGCCTTGCAAGTTGCTTCTTTCCTACAGGTTTCCCCAACAAAACAAGAATTTCTTTTACCATATTCCGTTCTACATTCCCTGCCAATCTCATCCTGCTTGATTTGCTCGCCCAAATAGTTGAAAACTATTTATCAACATAAATTTCGCAAAAATGTTGTTAAACAGCTGACCTTTTCTTTCCTCGTGGTATGGTTGGTCGGGGGTTGTAAATCTAACGACATTTTTCTAACTACTCAGGTCATCATCCTGTGGTGTCTCATTGTTAGTGGACTGTAAATTTTGGATTTTAGAAATCAAGATGTGAAATAAAGGGGTTGTGGGTTGTTTTAAGGCACTATTCTGGGATTTTCGGAGGGAGCGTAGGTTAAGAAGATAAACATCTGTCATGATGACAGCGTGCAGGCCAGGGTTCGAAGTAATGACCTCCCAAACACGAAGCAGCAGTTATGACTGCTAAGTCGCGCGATGCTGGATTACAAACAAATGATACATGGGAATCGGAATATTATGTCAAACACCGTCGGATGTAAAACGTATGAAATAGCCACCCGTATGTCTCAGTGCTAGTTAAACTATCGCTGGTGAACTCAACTGTCACATAGCAGATAATGTGCCCATGTGTGAGCACTGACAGTGTAAACAGTTGCTGACATTTAAACCCATATTCAGTGACCCAGTGTTACTAGGGGCTATGCGTCATTGCGCCCGTGCCACCCAACCACTTTTAAGCGTCTGTGTTTGCTCGCTGTCTTTGATGATCGCATGAGGAATATCGGTCAGTGCAACAGGCAGCGTGCACTGTGCATCGTGGTAAGACTACCGCTGATATCAGTTCTGTCGAATTGTTGGGGGCTTCTGGGTTTGCCCTCCCGTTTTCCTGATGGTAAAAATGGATAAAATAGGTTGAATATGCAGAGCGAAGGCGAGATGAAAATTGCTTTGCACAGTTAGAACGTCTAGTTTTTGGCTTTTAAGCGATTCTGGAGGGCAGGAGTAATGACAAATGGAAAATAAAGGAGAAGTTTTTGTATCTGAAAATATTATGTGCGTCTGGAAGGGATACTGAACATTCTTCTTGTTACATTTGGCTTATTCACAAAACTAACAAGGTTAACCAAAGTTTATTTACACCAAACCTACAGTAAAATAGGTACAAGCAAGCACTTGTGTCGTCCGATTTGTATTCAGTATGTACGAAATACGTTTTACCGTTATTTCTTTTCAATTTCTCATCTGAATATTCCAATAAATTCAAGTAGGAATGTAACTGGAAAAGATTTATCAGCCTCTCGTATGATGTTCATTTACTGAGTCAAAGCGTTTGCCGTAAAGGAAAGCACAAATGTTATTAGACGCTAACAAACGTTCGCAAGCGATTTGCAGCTGGCGGCGACATGGAACCAGCTGTCACCAGCTGGCTGCAAACCAGGGCTGTGGAGTCGGAGTTGGAGTCGGAGTCGGAGTCGTGGATTCGGAGTTGGAAGGAATTTTTAGGTGGAGTCGGAGTCGGCAAAAATATACCGACTCCGATCCCGACCTCAGTCTAAAATATTAACTAGATACTCCAACTCTAGAGCCCTGATAGCTACAGTAGCCATTAGGCTTACACTTAAATATAGGTTATAAGTCAATAAGCAGCCTGATGATTCACGTGGTGGCGATGAAATGTCTTATAGGTTTACCATTATTAACACATACGAGTATTGCGCTTTTACGAAGGAGTCGGAGTCGGACTTTTAAAAATGGAGGAGTCGGAGTCGGAGTCGGAGCTTTTGTGTACCGACTCCACAACCCTGCTGCAAACACTTGACATGTATTTTTTTCTTCACTGTTATACGTACCTTGCTGCTACGGTTGGCTAAGTGTTTAAATATCAATAGTTATTCTGTTGAGATCTGATGTGTACCGCCTGCTACCCATGTGTTCTTACAGTCACAGTAAAGTTCTTCACGTCAGAGTGTTTCTTACCCTGTATTTTGAAATTCTTTATATTTGGCAATATGTGTACTCCACCCTGTAGTGTAGCCGTAGCATAAGAACCCTATTCAAAATGCACGCATCGTCTTTAAGAATGAAAACGTGCCTCAAGGAGGGGGAGAGAGAGGAAAGATAGGGACGGGTAATTTTATTTCTGCTGCGGGAAGTTTCTAGCAGATCAGGCCTGCCACATGTCTGCTGGTAATAATGTGATGGAGCTAACACGGTTTTGCTCTATCATTATGTCCCATTCACTCTGCTGTTAGTGAAAAGTTTAACAGAAGTTAAACAAAATGTAGTGCACTACCTTCATACACGAAACTGAAAGTAGCCTTACGTGCGTATACACTGTGTCAAAATATGTTCATACCGTCAGTCAGGCCTCATTAACACTTTATGAAGGCAACGTAAGGGCGCAACCCGCTTTGAAAGTTAAGACGGACTGTATATGAATATAACACGGAATTATCCTGCTTTATGTTCTGCAGTTCCTGGGTTGGCTTCTCATGCTGGGTATCTGCTGTTTGGACGGAAGGTTTTGGTGAGTTTTCTCGTCACACGATGCAAATTATAAGATGGCCTTTCAAAATGAACAACTAAAATTTACCGTCCTATTTGTTGTTATATAATGCATGCATACGACGCTAAATAAACTGAATAATAATAATAATACAGAATTACTTGGCCCTTTGTCAGCATAACGTGCATAAGGAGAATGGTTATCGTGTTCCGCGACAGAGATTATGTGTTTGAAAAAGCTTCAGTTTAGGATGTGTGGGTTTTAGAGGTGGATGAGGGTTAACAATACTCTTAAGGGACCCAACAGAGTAGGTGTTCCTCCCTTTCCCCTCCTGTCACCTGAGGATGGAAGCACAACCAGCTTCCGAAACGTCGTAATTTTAATTGTAGTTATTCTCCGGACGATGGAAGAAGTCCAAAAACCCATTACTTCACAACATTGGACACCGTCGTCAAAACCTTTTATAATTTATCTAAGTCAACACGGGTTCAATGATAGGCTTTGTTAACTTTAGGTTACGTAGAATCGAAGATACATATACTTGTTTAATGTCACTGTCAGCAGCTCAGACCCTGCAATTTTGAAAGAGGGAGGATTAATAAATAACAAATTGGATAGAACGTGAGAGGAAACGTTTGTGGCCTAATTTGATGCATTACAGTCTTGGAGGAAAACCATGAAAATTATGGGTCATATTATTCGGCCTCCGATTTTGAACTTTGAACCTCTCGATTACGAAGTGTTAAAAGCACGGATCGTCTTTGAATAATGACTGATGACATATACGTTTCAATACTATAGACCTTTAGATAGGTTTTAATTGTTCGGTTTCAGTCCTGTCAAGGAATTTATTAAGAAAGTTATTTATTTACAAGCAGATACAACAGACAATATTTGGACAGTTTGGATGACAAAAGACATACCTTTTTGTCTGGAATTATAAATCATGAAGGAAGGGAACAGGGAGGCCCTTTGGCGAAACAGGTAAGGTCTGGTCTGTCCGAGTAAGTGGCTCCAGTCCTGACCAGTCCGTGATAATTCTGTGGTGGATATATTGGCGATGGGTTAGACTTCTCTGCAAGTAGTTCTGCTTTCTTCTGTCACCATTCCACCAATGCTCCATATTCCTATTTCATTCATCTACCACTGATGCTATATAATCATAGCAGTCGAATGCTTTAATAAAATTCTCCCCTTTGTATTCCTCTGTTTGGCGTTGCTTATGAAATGGATTTTCGCATCAGTCCCTCCCACCTTGTTATTACTTATTATGTGTCAGCATTATCTCAGAGTTTCTAATAACTGATCCGTGTTCCCTTATATTTCCGTGCTTCCTCTTATTGTCTTTCAGTCTTCAGCCGTCATCAGTATTCACGGTGCTCCTTCAGTCATTTAGTAGTATACAGCGTTGCACGAGAAATGTTCAGATAATTTAACAAGGTAGTATCATGTAGGAGACAAAAAAGTTGCCATTTGTATGGAGGAAACGGCCTTAAAAATTTTCATGTAAAAGTGAAAGTGGCAGGGGCGAGGAGAGGGTTGATTCCTCCTGTGCACAGAGGCTGCGCCCCTGAAGATCAGTCACTAGGAGGATCGGTTCTATTTCTGTGCCTGTCTGGTGATTGGACCCGAACCCTGTACCCCCGCGGCGACGTGACCCCGATATGCCATTCGTCGTTTCAGGAACAGGGGGCGGGGCGAAGGTCGGCGCCGACGTCCGACGTCGTCCTCTGTTGAAGCTCATCGGACTTAGAACCGTGAGCCCGAGGCAATGAGGCTGATAACGTCTAAATGGAAACACATGGCTGTTCACCTAATTAGATGCAGGTAACTGACTCCGTGGCGGAGAGGCTTTTGAGAAGCTGACAGTTCAAGAAATATCCTGCTTTTATGGAACCGGAAACTTCCCACCGCTGGATCATGTTCCGAGTCATTAACTCCAGAATATAACACCGCACCTTGTACCTCTAATGTTATCATCCCACCTACATCTGCCTGTTACAAGCCTTCGTCCCCTTTCCTTTAGATACGTTCGTGATATTCTGCATGCATTCCGTATGTCCTTACTGCGTACTACATGCCGTGCTGATCTCTTCTTCTGTTATCTTTGGAACGCGGCTGGCTGTTTACCTGTCAACATGGCGTAACACTCAAAAGAACTAAATGCACAGAGATCCTTATTATACGTGTTTCTGCGTCCTCTTCTTACTTTTTTCTAGCCTGCTTTCGTTTCTTAAGTAAAGAAAGTTTGGTTAAGCGTTGTTTTGTTCCTTCGTGTATATATCTGTTGCACTTCCTCGACGTTTTATGTTTCTCAGTTTGTATTCAGAGACCAGTTCCGAAATCCGGTTATATTTTTGGTAATGGCGTAGCAGTTTATTCAGACGGCATTGATATCATTATTCTGATATTTGTTTTATCAGTCCTTCTCTAATGTCTTCAGAGTGCTAATAGCATGCCCTTTAGTGTTTCGCAGCTGTTTCATAGAAGTAAATTTGTTTTCCTCATTCTGCTCATTTGTTCTTTCGGTAATGCCCAGTGCTTTGACATGTAGAACCATAGAGTGCTGCTATTATTATGTATAATTCAGGAAGATTTGGTGTCACGGAATATCTCGATCTAGGGGGTGGTGCCACTGCTTTTTGTCCGGGAAGCTTAGATTCGTATTTCAGCCCAAAGACCGGCTTGCTACTTTGAAGTATTTTTTTATGATTTCTATCAGTAAATCCAGCCAATTTCCAGTAAAGTAACGGAAATTTTGTCATGGCCTTCCACCTATACATTTTATTATTTTCTAATGTTTTCATATTCCTCAACTGTATATAGTATTAGCAATTGAAAAGTCTTCAAGTGAAGCACAAATAATACAATACCCAAGAAGTGTTTTTGTCAAATAAAACGTATGTTTATTGTAGAACTAACAGCTACATGTTTCGGCTTTTTAACCAAGCCATCATCAGGTAGTACAAGAATAACAGGACGGTGTAATGTACAACAGTGCAACACAACGCAGTGAGTCGCCTGAAGATAAACAACAAATTATTTTAATGTGAGACATCCCGTTGTGTTGACAATGCAATGCAACAGAGTTACTGCCCTCTCCGTGTCTGTGGTCTTTAGAAAATGTGCTTGTGTGATAAATACGATCTCGTTTTTTAGACCACTTGTTTGTGGCTTCACAACTGGTTAATCACACATCGCATTAAACAGCTCCCTGAGTATAGAGTCTCTTTCTAAAACAGTTTCCTTGTCTTCCGCTTCATTAGAAGATTATTTTTTCTTGTCTTTTTTCCTTGAGTCTTCATTGGGCTTCTCTGTACATTCCGTCAAAGAAAATATTTTTCTTTCCTGTAAAGAGATAAATCTTAAAACTAATGAAAAGCTTAAGAGAAATCGGTGATTACAGTGCCATTTTTCAACAACATTTATTTTTTAACAGAATTCATTCTTCGCAACGTGCGATTCCATAAGCCCACAAAGAGTGCAGTTTCATGCCTCTCTATGCATCCTTCTATGAGGATTCTGCTCCAACCTTTGCCAGACGCTTCTCATTCCCTGCTGCATTCGTATCCAGAAGTGCGCTCTTAGTTTCGTCACTAATTTCATTGCACGTTGCGTCAACTGGTCATGCGTCTGGCTTAGCTTGTATTAACACCTCAACCAGCACATATGTCGTTCTCAAAACTGAAAATTAATTACTGTTGTCTTGAAATCTTACGACTGAAATCTATCCTGGGCCATAACAAACCAACTGCCAGTTTTACGCCTATATCCCACCAATTGTATTCTCCTTTTTGTAATTAGTTTACGAGTACATTTGCTATGACGTAGGAAATGTATGGATGTCTTAATTATTTATTTTTCATCCCTTTCCTTTTGTGTCTGTCAAGTTTGCGTTTTGTGACAGAAGGAAGGATGAGAGGCGTTACTAAATAGTGAAAAACAAAAATGTAAACAGTAAGTCACATTTTAATCCAGGACAGAGTTTAGGTCCCGCGTGACGTGACACTCCTTTCATTCGAGGCGAAATCTTCAGTAATTAGTAAACAGCTGTGTGTGAACGTAACACAGCGTTACTTGATACTAAGCAGGCATTAATTACGTTACAGAAGGTTCTTGAATATGATACCAGCAGATGTGTCTCGTCCTAATTAGCAAAGCAACCTGTAGTGGTTCCGAATCTTTGAAGAGATCCTGAAATACAATGCGCGTTGAAAGAAATGGAGTCAGTCTAGAAATGTCTGTTACGTTAGTTACTGTGGCCGTGTAACTGAAAACACCGCAGAGACTTCAGGTATTGGGGCGAAATGAAAAAGAGTAATTGCATTTCGAAATAAGCTGTTGTGTTTTTTTTTTTCAAGCGAATTCATCCTGTGGCTCCAATGTAGAATTATTATTCTTGCCGTTTCTTTCCGTCCTCTGTGTCTGTTGATTGTTGGGAGAGTATATATACGGAATTATTTGTACATTAAACAATGTGTCTGTCACTGTGTCATCCTCACATAACGTCATACACTATATTTCGTCTGATACGTCATAACCATGCACCAACGTTGTGGCTAATGTGAAATGTGTGTAATGTCATACTTTCTCGTGTAGAACCTAAATTCAAAAATAAATAAGAATTTTGCCAACGATTTATAGTGTACATGAAAAATGTTAATTTATGACCTTATATAAACTTGACTTTGTAACTGGTCAACCAGAGTAGCAGCTGACGTTATGAAAAGACCTCGTGCACTAATTGTAACCTAACTTTCAGTGGCAGTTTGTGATACGTAGGGCCTATATACATGTAATTTGTGCCGCTGTACAAATTAGGCTTCTTAATCGGTAGATAGGCCTAAAATGGATAAGGCAAGCGTCTCGTGTGGCGTTTTACCGAAATTTAAGCAAGAGTTTGTGATGTACTTGAACAGTTTACGGCGTGTTGTAAAGTAGTTTTGTGTGGATCGATATGCCTCGTAGTCGGAAATGCCCAACAGCTTGTAGTGAAAATGTCGAAAGTCAGATGTGTGTGTGTGTGCGTGCGTATGTGTGCGCGCGCATGCACGTGTATATATATATATATATATATATATATATTCATGATGTTTCCATTAAAGGTGTTGATCTTTATTTTTACTAACTGTTTGCACTAAACGGATCACAGTCGTGCAGATGGTACAAAAGTCCTGGGTGCAGAAGAGATGCTGTGGCGAGGTAAATGGAGCCGCAACAGGCTGGATTTCTGCCTAATTCGTTAAGAAGCAAGAAGTCATGTCTTCGCATAATAAATTGGTGTTTCTGTCCAATCCATGGAAGCTGTTTTACAATGAATTACCGTAGGGTTGCATATTCTAGCTCCAGTGTAATTTTCAGTACACAGTGCAACATTTGAGGAATTTTCAACCAGATATGGAAGAGTGACACACCACGCTTTTATGGGATATTAATTCTTTTCGCAGCGCCTAAATTTCTGTGCTTTGTTCTGCCTGGCCTGACTCTCAGTCCCATTCATTAGCTAATGCTATTGTAAATACACTCCGTAATAAGTCAAACTCATGAAACATTTAAAGTGAATGGATCCTACATACAGGGGAATAATGCTGATACATATAGTGACGTGGCAGGATATTGTTGAATTATACAAAAGTAAATCCCATTATTCATGCTAATATCTGGGATGCTGGTTCAACCATGAAAGTAGTTTTAAAGCTGAGATGCTAGGACAAGGCGAACTAAGATATTAACTCTTTAATGGCGAATTTAAGATTTCTAAAGCCGCTTTTATGTTAAAAAGCCTCGACAGAAACGGAACTCAAGCATCCGTGAAATGCTGCAAGTACTATACATAGTTATACGTTATCAGTAACAAATGGAATTGGAGGAAACATGTAGCAAGAATGGAAGGACACCGTCTTCCTCTTTCCACTACCATCCGAGTGGGCGGCACCGTGATCTGGGGAGAACAAAACAAAGATGGAAAATCAAGAGCATCTTCAAGATCAAGAGGAACAGGCCTTGATGATGATGATGATGATGATGATGATGATGATGATGGATTTTCTTGTGATCTTTTCAAAGTAAAATTTGAGATTTGGAAATGGGAGTCTGCAGCGAAGTGTCGAACGCACGTAATTTTTTCTATTGAATAAATATAAATTTTATTTTACACTAACTTCAAAACAAATTCTTTTTCGTTTCATGGCAGTGCTAGAAATGCCTATGGGTGGGCTACTTTCAGTCGAAAAATTTGGGCGGTTTAAAAATAAGAAGTGGTGTTAAGGAAGTGAAAGTATTGTACATATTCCTGCCGAGATTGTGTTGGCGGTGTTGCATCTGATGTGGGGAAATTTTAATAACGTCCTCGTAATTACAGAGTGCATGCTATCGCATTGTAACTGACGGTACGTTGTGTACCTCATTAAACTCTGTAACTTCCTTTCGAAACGTGTGAAAATAAGGTTAAACATTTTGTGAATGCTTCCAGTTTAGTGTAATTATCTCTTTCGCAATATTTTATCTTCAGTAGATAAACATAAACTCCAGTCAGTTAAAAAAAGTCTTCGGACCTCTCTTAAGATATCATCTTTCCCTCTGTGGCATTCATTCACACTCTTCAAGAGTTATACCCTTTTGGATGTGACACCGTACGCTCTGGTAGAAATGTAGCAATTTCTGGAACAACCTGTTGTATCCCTCCGCATCTGTGAAAGTAGCATCACTGGATTTCTTCGACACGTCAGCAAATTTCTACAAAACTACGTCCCAGAAGATATTATTATTTACAGACTTGGGCATCTCACCCACACATCTCACTTTTCCTTCTTATTTTTCTGAAATAAGAACTCTGAGATTGCGATTTGAGAGACTTCGGACTCTTCACTTTATCGTGTCTTCAATTTCCGCTGCTCTGACTGGTCACAGTCCCTGCAGGCTTCTTATATAATCGACACAGTTCCTCCTCACAATCACTTCAGCATTTACCGGAACCAAGTTCAGCAGTCCTGAAGATGGAGTCAGAGTACTCCTCCGAAAACGTCTGAAGAACTTCACACTGCACCCTGTATCGTAACCCGGGAAACATTCACTTGAGCATTTGCAGTGAAAGCCTGAAAACGTCTAAGAGCTCTCAAATTTGGCGGGTAGGAAAGGAGGTTTAGAACGTACGAAAACAAAGAACGGAAGAGAATATTCAGAAACCCCGCGTGTCTGGGTTCTACGTTCCACTTATTCAGGTTTGTATTAAATCCACACAAGATATTATGGCTATACCAACGTGGTTTAATCTTCTGAAACTAGATATTTGTGCTTCGTCTGAACCAAATGTCACGGTTCATCGCCATAATGTGGACTTCAAAAATTAAGAATTTGTATTTTCTCCATGCCATTTATAATAGTTCTATCAATAAAACTCCATCGTCTAAAAGTCATAGCGTATTATTAATTCTTATTCCTCTTTTTTGTAAATAGACCAAATATTGTTTTTCAAAAGCTGCAAAGCTGCCCCCATCATGTTGTTTCCACAGAAGCATATCATATATTGTAATATGTGTCCAGGTATATGATTCTAGAAATGTACTCACCTTCTAGCTGCAAAACAATGACCTGGCCTTCCATGCTACTTTTGTATTGTGTACATTGTGAATATTTTATCTGACCAACTAATCATTCCCAACGAATCTCACTTGACCAACATGCAGCAAATATTTATCTTGCTTTGAAATTTCATTATGATCCAATGGCCTCTCTCTGTGTACCTCTAAACAGACGCGAACTGTACACACAGACAAATATATACACGCATGAATGACGGTACCAAAGCGTACAAAAATTCCACACGTCTGTAGCGACTTTTAAATTACGTGCAGTGGAACTGTGTCGTGCGAATGGTATTGTATTTTCGTACATTGCGTTCGGAGTGTGTACAAAACGAGCTCAAAACTGACATAACGTTCTGCTGAATAAAGGTAGAGAGAACGAATGTCCCCGATACCTCACTCATCGATATGTAACGTAGCCATGTATTCCCAGTTAACAGCTAACCGTATCATTATATGGGAAACATACTTAACTCCGTGAAGACTGTCTAAAAAGAGAGAGAGAGACATGAGCTACAGTAAAAGAGCAGACGGAGTAGTAAAATAAGGCACAAGTGAGAGACAGTTTATTTTCAAGGTAGGAGAAAGAGTATCACATTTTTGGAAGGATCCAAGGCTCCGCCCGCTAGACCTTCCGACAGAAGTAGCTTAAAAATGAAGGCATTAGAACTGTGCAGGTAGTGACTCTAAGTAAGGGCCGTGGGGTTTTGATTTGCTGGTTAATTCTAAATTTCGTAACCTGGAAAACAAAAAATTTTTGGTCATCAAAGGGATGGGGTTAATTTTTATGGTAAATTTGGAGCGTTGCCTCAGAAGCATTCGGTAGGAAATTTAAACTTGGAAACCACTTCAGAGTTTGCTTGAGGACGGAGGAAGACAAAGAAAGCATGTTGAGATAGCCGGTGGCAGGACCTTCCGGATACATTTCGACATCTAGCCAGCAGTCCGGCAAAGGATGGATAGAAATCTTCTCATGTTTTCTTAGAATGTGTACCGTTGCTTTCTTGATAATTTAAATTACGCGCCATGCACAGTGTACTGCTACTCTCAATTACATGGCTTGCTCTTCATGCAAACAGTACGCGAAAATTCAGTTGGTACCTTTCAGAAAACACCATCCGTGTGTATTGTAATAACAGACGTGTGACTGATGGTGGGGATGTATTGGTATAGGCCTATATCTTGCGAATCATAAGAATACGTGTACACTATGCGACAGAATGCAGAGTTTCTCAGTGTTACGGCAAGTGGTACGCATAGATACCGCTGAACTTTGAAAGGTTAAGCGAAGGTAATATTTACTAGCTGAGTAACTGCGGAGTGCTAAAGGACGAACTGCGTCATAAAATTAGTTTTTTTTTTTCTGAAAGACCTGGCTGTCTTTGGTTGTTTAGTTGCTGTAGGGGTAGTTGTTTTACTTTTGAAAAAGGGAAGGCTTGAGAGATCTAGTTGTAAATGGGAAGACAATATGGAGATTTTTCTTAAGAAGTACTAATTAAGATTTGAACTGGACTGAGTTTAGGTTGCGGGTAAAATTGGCGGGCCTTTATCGCAGGAGAATGTAATTGATTTATAAATTATCGAAGAAAAGTTCTGCCCCGTGGAGTTCGTTGTTTACTAACAGTCCATTTCGGGGAGGAAAAGGACTTTCCTCCCTTACAAATTATGTTCCGTGCGCAGTGAGAAAACTCGACTCGCTGTTTTACACCCTTCCGTTTCATTCTCGCAGGGAACAGGGCGGGGGGGGGGGGGGTTTCACGTGGGGGTAACACAGGGCTTGTTACCGTGGCGTGTTGCAATGTTAAAGAGAGAAGATGGGTATGTGTGTGCCTTCCAAGGGGGCCTCATGTCTTTGATGTATTTTTTTGTAAGTGGAAGATGAAATGGTGTGAGGGTAGAGAAACCTTGCATTTAGTAGCAGCTTTAGTGTGGTAACTTGGATGATCCTTCATGTAACAGCGCCACTATGTCCGGAATGTCATCTCGTCCTATGACGCCACCAACACGCGCAGTCTTGTCGTGTTTGGGTTTTCGCCTCAAAGAATTTCATCAGCTCACAGACACACAAAACATTAAAGTGATGTATTCACAAAGCATTGAAGTTTAAATCCTGGGAACGCAGTCATATCAAATTCGCTTCTAAAACTGTTCAAGAACGTCTGTTCTGACAATGCGTCATCGGCGGAAACAAACAGTCCCTCTTATCTTTTTCTGCTGCGAGAATTCTGAAACGATAACGACAAAGAAATTGCCCCGTTCATAGAGGTGTGCAGTTTAGTCAGACTGTCTGTCTAGAGGAAGAACGTAGACTGAGGGTATTTCAGTGTCAGTGTTGAGAGCAACATTTAGAATTTGGAGGCCTGACGTAGGTAACATAAGTGGGAGAAATGCACATTGAAGCGGAGGGCATGACTTACAGGCCTATTCTATATCTGGCAATACTAGAGATATTAAGTGAAAAGGAATGAGATGTTCGTATGAATTTCATGTGAAGGAAATTGTGTGTGCGTACACACTCTTGGTGAGATATTTCTGAAGGAAAGAAAACACTTGCGACGCGTAGTCATAGAATGAATCATAGTTTTCAAACGGATGTTTTAGATGTATGAGGTATGACGAAGTATACAGTATAAACGAGTCGGAAAAGCTTCAGTATACACTAACAAAATAAACATACTTTTAACAAGAACTTATTATATTTAAAATTTCTTCGTATTTCGGCTTAAAAGACTTCCCAAGAGTCATCTCCACAAATACATTTTATCGGCGGCACCTCGAGTTTATATTATATTTACTGCTGAATGTAATTAACACTAATTCAGATTAAAATTTAACCCGAAATAGAACATATGTTACGAAACTCGGATAGAATTAATATCATATAAACCATTATTACGTCTAACGGTTTCTCTTTTTCATTTGTCGATTTATTGATGCGTAAAATAGACTTCATATGATAGAACGTGTGAAAGTGATTAATAGTTAATTTTGTGTTGTGTAACCGCAAGGGGTTTGCTGGTTCACTATCATGCACGCAGTTATTTCACCACTGGCGGGTGGCTGTGCAGTACCAAAAGAATGCAGTCCCCAATCCTCGAATCCTGTTTCCTTAAGATATATTTTAATATTATCATCCTGTTTACGCCTTGGCGACTGAAGTCCTGATATATCTACCGTTTCGCTTCTTTCGATTACAATTCTCATTTCTCTGATGCGAGCTAGATGTTCTGCCCAGCTCAGTGTACTTATTTTGCCACCCAATAAAACGTAATGCCGTGGAAGCAGAACCGGAAGGCAACACCGCTGTGACTGAAGGTCGCCCTTGGGCATGATCCCGCAGCAGTTCCATCATCCTGCTCATTCCAAAGAACATGTCCATTCCTGTAACATTTACACGGCATTTTTAGTAAAATCAGAATATTTACGTTGAAGTGTTTGCAAACCAAACGCTTAACCCCAAGCTGCTTGATGAGTCCTTTTCTGCTGTCTATCGCCCTTTCACTCATTCATTGCTAACCTCACAACCTAGAGACCATTTTCATCCGCAGCGCGAGAATTAGCGATGCCGTAATGCCATGTACACTAAGTAATGTGGCAGCTGACATCATTGGCCCAAATAACAGGCAGAAAGGAAATGATCCGAGGACATAAATTGGATATTTGCGAAGTATAGCACTGGAGGTGAGCTGGTGAAGTGTTTCCAGATTTCAGCACCCAGGCGGCAGGAGAGAACAAACTGAGTTCGAAAGTCAAGATGGCTGTGTTTTCTGTTCTCAGAAACATTTGCTACCGCGAAAATGAAGTGAGTCATACACGTATTGGTGCTTGGGTTCCTTGTAGGCTATTTCAACTGCACAGGGTTTGTAGAGTCGAATTAGACAGGATTGTGATATTGAAGACGTGCATTACCGGTCGTCTGGTCGACGTTAGAAGCTGGTGTCTCTCGACCACAATTCTGGAAGTTTGCCGTTAAATCATCGTGATCGATGAAACGGAACTTAATTTTAGATTACATGTTGTGTTGCCTAGGCACAGGGGCAGCTGTGGCTACCACAGTGCGGTTCCGGTCGTCCGTAATATGACAGAGGCCGGCCAGGCATGGCACGCGCTAGTGGGCCTACGTGTGTTGGATGTGTAAAAACACAATTATTGATTTAGGAGCTGAAACAAGCCAAGTCTGGCACGAGGAACGGCAACTGATACGAGGAACGCTCAATTGGATTTAGCGTGTCAAAAGAACAAAGCAATAGAAGTCATGTTCGCTGGTGTCTGGGATATTGGAGAATGCTTAAAACCGAAGTCCTATTGGACTCCCTCTTATTTTCTATGCACATGTCAGAACATTCAAGAGCATTCTACCGCATTCTAGAATGTATGGAATTGGCTTGTTAATCCTAAACGGATCGAATATTATCGAACATTCTTCTGTCATTGTGAATGTAGAGAAAATTACTGGGGCTCATCTTTGTGGATTCTGACGTAGTAGATCGGGTAGTGATCTGATATTCAGATTTCGTCGTATGGTTTAGAAAATGTGTGGTTACAAAAAGACAGCCTCAAGAAGGCCTATGACGTAGGACTGAATAACGCAAACGGTGGCTGTGATGTTTAATTACATTTAGTGTAATCCTATGGGGAAAACCGTAGAGATAAACATCTGTCTAATGCATTTTCTTTACAGAATTATCTGAAACAGGTATTCAATTCATCGAAGTTTTCGGCTAACCTTGTTATAATTTGCACCGTTAGAAAGGAGTAGGAAACTCAGGAAGGAATTTAACTTTATGGGGCAAAACAAATGTGATGCTGGAAACAGCCTATTGAGGATCTACACAACTTGTGGTCTTTACCAGAGAGTATTAATGTGATAGAAAAATGTGGTTGAGCTAGGCGTGCATATAGCATGGATGGATGCGAGATTTGAGAAATACACAGACACCTTTAGACGGAAAACGCGGAGGAAAGTGGCCACTTGATAAACCTAGAGTTGAGGGGAGCATAATGTTAAAGTATATTTTGGGGCTACTACTAGTGTTGCCATTAGCCACAGAAGTGAAATTAATTTATTCAATAATAATAATAATAATAATAATAATAAACATAGAGTGCGTTTGAAAACAAAACCCTGAGGAAAGTGTTTGGATCAAGGAAGGAAATGTAACAAGAGGGAGGTGGAAACAACGTAACGTACAGCTTCATAATTTGTCCGCTAGGGATATTATTGTGACGGTGTTCGAATCAAGGAGAGGTGGAGGGGCTGAACGTCGATTGCGCATGGTGCCAATAAAATTCGTTAAACCCATTAGTCAAGAAACCACAAGAGATTAAACTACTAAACAGACCTACATACTGATGTAGAGATAAATCTGAAGTCTATTTTAGACAAATAATAGGCTGCGTGACGTTTTTTGCCTGGATTGGAGTGGCTCAAATTAGGCTGTAACGGTTGGCCTTTGTGACGACCACAGTGGACCTTGCTTTCCGAACAACCATGGGCCTACTGTGTCATCTGCCGGTTTGTGACGACCACAGTGAACCTTGCTTTCCGAACAACCATGGGCCTACTGTGCCATCTGCCGGTTTGTGAAAATGGAGCCGCAACCTTTCTGCACTACGCTTTTCAATTTCACTTTCCAGTAAAAAGTAAAGTAAATGTGGATTTGTGTTGTGCCTAAGAACCACATCATGGAGATGTATGGCGAAGATGAAAGTTAAGCTCCATACATTCTAAACGCTGGGGGTGAACGGTCAGCTTTACAAGCCTGCAGCTTTACTCCATATACTAAGAGAGCGCCGCCTTGCCGCTGACAGAAGACTGGAGGGAATGCAGACCCTGTCTGAATTTGTTTTATGAAAGAAATTTACTACCTTATTCTGTATTTGCTTTTTGCAGAAATTCCAGTTGATTTGCGCTTGGCTCGTAG
The DNA here is from genome assembly GCA_013340265.1 of Coptotermes formosanus. Lineage (NCBI taxonomy): Eukaryota > Metazoa > Arthropoda > Insecta > Blattodea > Rhinotermitidae > Coptotermes > Coptotermes formosanus. Next base: position 1,368,226 of record BLKM01002316.1, read on the forward strand.
ACTACCAGTGCCTATCTTTTCCTCCCCTGTAACCTGTGCATTAAGGTCTACTGTAATCAGCCTTAGCGACGATGCAGTTACCTCTCCCGCCCTGAATATGGTCGTTTCTCCTACACTTATTCACAACAGCTATGGCGCCTTTATCTTTCGATTTTCTTTCCGCTTCCTGTCGCCCACCTGTCTGGTCCGTCTCCTGGGAGTGCCAAGCGCCTGCTGAAAGGTGACGACAGCATGAAGAAAGGCTCCCTTCACCTTTATCCACTTGCTTTCTGCCCGTCGCTTCCACCTTCCTGTCGTTCCTTTAAAAGCAACGCATCGGTTTAAGCTCCTTAACTGGGAATCGGCTCAAAATGAAAGGAAGCATCGAGTGTACTAAATGCGAGTGAGATAAATAGCCAGGTCCCCCGGTAAGAGGAGCAGAGGCGTTGGGTGTGCGAAAACAGGGTGCTGCCGACTCTTAACTCTAGGAACATTGTAATTAATTCTTCTAAGGCGAGTTGAGTCATGGTAGAACGTACAACAGGTTTCAAAAGCAGGCTGCATATATTTACTTATCAAATAGCTACGCTGAATTTACTTACAGCGTAACGGTGCTGAAGTTAAAACCTGACACTGTGAAAACCTTTTTTGTAGGTAAATGATATGTGCAATCAGTACTGAATATTGACAATACGCAGCCTAGAGAATTGGTATTCGTAATTTGAACCAGAAGTTTTTATTTCTAGGGTGTCCGTTCTCAAATATTAAACCTGCATTTCGCAATATCATGCGGCGCACGCACTTTGCATGCTGGGTAACTTAGGCTATAGACACACACTTACTGTTTTTGCACGGCAATAGTGGTTTCGCAAACTCGCCTAAACATTACATTTATGCGCATACTGCCTGTCTTGTTAACTCTTTAAGGACGAAACCTTACCCATTTTATTTAAAGAGCCAATACTTACCGCGCAGGGAAAACTTGCAACTTCGGTTATAAAAACCGATCAGTTAATATTGTATAAGAAAAAATTTGCTGTTTCTTTTCAGATTCGTATAAAACACACAAATACTGTGTGGAAAGTATGTGGAATTTTTCAAAGTTAAAACTGGTGGTACGTAAATTAACAGCTAGGCTTTAAAAGTTAACCATACAAAACAGTAAATTCCAGCAGACAGTAAACCGCGTTACTTCCCATATTGGCCAAGCTTGATCTCGGTTAGGAGGAACTGTAAAATAATTACAAAACAGTAATATGGGCTAAAACATGCTAAAAACAGTGTCACACAATTTGATACGAAAGTCGTGTACGGCATCAGGACAGATGTGTATATAATCAGTAATGTGCTTTCTGTACAGCTGAGTGACGCAATGATACAAAGACGGGCTGGGAGTCCCCCCCCCCCCTTTACGGTGCACATTTGAAAAGCGGATAAATTTGCAACTGAAAGTATTATGAAGTGCTGCCTTGTAGTATTTGTTTCATTCACTGCCTGCAGACCACGAACGGCATACAACTTTATAGTCGCTAAGCACAGTTATTCTCGCGACCCTGGATCTTGTATGCAAGGTTATGAAGCGATGTACCTTTATCTTACAGTCAGTCTACAGTTAGAACTATCCGTTTGAAATGTACAAAAATCAGATCTGTTAACTGTATAAACGTACAATTAAATGAATCGTTACTCAGAATACTGCACGTGGTAAGGTTAAAAAATGTGAGTCAGCTAGTTCAGTTGATAAGACTTGAGTTCTCACTGCGGAGGCTGCTAAGATTAGTGTCTTTTAGGATGTAACGGTTTGTAGTCTGGTAATATAAATCTGCCACACCTAACGGCGTCACATATTAGAAGAGAGTAATCTGCCAGACTACACGGTATCACACCCCAGAAGACAGCAGTTGGTAGACTACACGGCGTAACATCCCAGAAGAAAACTTGCGAATTATTGTGTCTTCTTTTCGGCAAATGTTTTACCCAACTTTATTGCCGCATTGCTTTCGTCCATTCATTCCCAGTGCTTTTAAGAAATAGAATTTATATAATTCAGAGTTACAGTGTAATTTCAATAAGGGTAGCCTATCCTTTATCTGTTGACCCGTAGATAAATTATTTTGACTTTCCTGTAGTGACGTTTCACAGCCATCAAAGTAACAGTCAGTTGAACGTGTGGACATCAGAAAACCGTAAAATTGTGTCAGTGGGTAAGCATCCACCTGCCACCACTTTTAGCTGAATTAAAATGTATAATAAAAATCAAAATCACCTACTGGTCAGAGGGTACCAAGAGTAATCCAGTCTCTCAAAGCAAATTTAATTACATCGTCGGTTCTCTTAAACCCGTTTTTATTAGCCTGGAATGAAGATTAATTCAACAGGCAACAGAGTTTCTCCTGAGAAGTTGATAGGCGCTCAATCGATAAAGAGTTCTTTTTGCCTTTCTGTAAAACTGGAAGGTTAAATGTCATTTTCACAACAACGCACTGTGTGTTAGAACCATCCAGTCCGCATTATTTACGTTACGGTATTAAGATCCGTTTCGGTTTCAGTGAAAGTCGACCGTAAAATACGAGTAACTTCACAATGCACGTATTCTGGGTTCTTTATATCAACTCTAAGAAGAACAGTTCACATTCCATTCTGCTTCTCTTCTACATAGTCCCTGCATCAACTGAGGCGTTTATCTCGTCGTTGGTTCAGTGTTTCCGTTCCCGGTTGATGTTTGTGTCAGCCCGTGTCCTATGTTGTCAGCCATCATGTCACCAATGTTTCCATTTCGCGACAATTTTTAAATTTGTTCCCGCAAGCTTCATTTGCTTCACTGCTCGAGACGTGTGACAATCGCTGGGCGACGAATTCCCCTGATATAATCACAGCCAGCGCAAGGTCTTCAGTTACGAAATTATGCGCCATGTGAACTTATTTTCTAACCAGACACCGACTACGAAACGTTTTTCATTAGAAGGTCACTTGCGGTCGTGAAAGTGGAGCGTAAAAAGAGGGGTAGGAAATGAGGGAGAAGAACAAGGAATTCCGGAGGAAAATCTTAAAACAAGTCTGTAAAATTTCTTCCATACTACTACCATTTTTCCTTCCTGTTATTTAGCTGGATAAGTAGTGTATTTCCATCGTTTTGTAAAATTATTTTACGACCCAATCCTAAAAATAGCCTCTAGTGCTGTTCATGTTATATCTGAATACGAAAATTTATATTCCGACAATAAAATGCAATTTTAGTTGTTGGGTGTGCGTGCTGAACTTATGAACAGATGGGTTCAGTATCCAAAAGTTGTGTATCCAGCACTGTTTTATTGCTTGCGGTTGTACATCAGGTACCTGCAACTTGTTATCATCATCGTCATCATCATCATCATGATCGTGAAAACAGTTCGTTCCTAAATTGCAGATTATAATTGCGTTATCACGTTTGAAATTTTTGATATTTACGGCCTAAACAATATTCGATATGCTAAAACAAAAACACTAATCACCAACAAATGCACAAAGAGAGCTTTATGATCAATCGTAACACACTCCTACATGTTTCGACCCTGCTGGGTCTTCTTCAAGGAGAACTTTTCGTTACCGTTACACTGGGGTTGCACTTTACAGTTGAGTGAGAATGTACCGTTGACTGTGTACTGCGTTGTTTTTGGAGGCGTGAAGTCTCCGCGGTCTGGGCGTGGAGGCCCGGGCCTCCACGCCCGGACCGCGGAGAGTTCATAATAATATATCTAAAAGCATTTCAATCAAACATGTTTCGGACCTTGTGGGCCCATCATTAAGGAGAACATCAGACGTTATACGGATTCTACTCTGTTGTCTGGTCGCGTTAAATTTGAAAACAGCAACTGCGACGTTTGAGGTTTTCCAGCGTTGTTGTTTCTGTGGTTGGCAGGTCTGAAGACTTTAAACCTGCCAACCAGCGAGACATCCCCGAAGACCAGGATCCTGAAAGTAGGCATTAATATTTGCAGTACCTAGTGGTACGCGTACATGTTTTGTATGGTGACAGTGGTACGCGAGAAAAAATGTTTGATAAGCGTTGTCCTAGGGTGTATACCGCTCTAGGCGAAAAGCTGACCCCTCTCCCCTCATCTAGGGTCAGGGTTAAAAGTGCATACAGGAACACATTTATCATGTTACTCTACATGTTTTAAAATACAGACACGTTTAGATTACTTCTGGGTGATGCAATATGCGTAATGTATTCCCCCTTGTAAGAATCTGTGTTAGTAAGTGTCTGTTTTTGTACAATAATTGCCTTCTCGTAGTCAGAATGTTATTGTCGGCCCTCTTTAAAGTACAATATCCTGTCGTGATGCAAGCGTGCAGCCTAAGTTGTTGCTTTGCGTTCTACAAACCTATGACAACTGCATCAAAGTGACGCATTTCTCGAAGATCTATTTCCGCATGTTATTTCGGGTCTCTGTGCTTCGTGGCGGCAGTGCAGTTCACAAGTGTGTGCGTCCGCCATGTCGTTATGCCAGTTGTGCTGAACTGGAAAATACAAGGCTCTAGTGTCCACCAGTAACTTGGTCCGAATGCCACATTTTGTGGAAATCTGTCAGTTGATACAGAAGTTGAAAGGAGCCCTGCGTGAATGCACGGACCTAATTTTTCCCCTTATGGAAGGGGAAGTAGAATAAAACTGTTATAGTTTCCTAAGAAAAGCCTCTTTATACTTGCATGAAGTCTGGCAGTCACAATAGATCGTAGCATCAGTCGATGCGGTGCAGTGTTCTGCTGTGTCTGTGCTATTTATTTAAGTTAACTTTCAATTTGTTTTATGGAAATACGTTCCCAGGTAACGGTGTGTACCATTTACTCTGATATAAGAGATTTATCGACGACTTAGGCATTAAAAACCTTTTTTTCACGGTATTTTTAGTACAAGTCTGAACAGATATCTTCACTGACGTCATTTCCTGGCACACTTGACCTGGTGTGCGCACTGGCGCTGCTTCTGGATGTGCTTTTGAATAAAGCGCCTTTCCCCTGCCTTCCTAGGAAGTCATAAGGAAATTAAATTCCAGGTTTATGCTTTTGTTAAATTCTTTTTAATTTACAACACAAGATACAGTCTTGAACATAGCAAAATGATTGATGAATGCTTTCAGGATTAAGACTGCCTTTGATTTCGTCAAAAACTCCTTTCTCCCACGCTTCAAGCTGTGGATGTTAGCCATAATTTTTTCCCATTGTGTTGTGTGTTGACGGCGGATTAGGTTCTTAAATATAGGTCAAGAAAAGAGAACTTTCACAACTTAAAGAGAGAAAGATGGAAGAAACAAGGACCGAAAAGAGAACATAAAATCCGGAGATTAAAAGCGGGAAGGAAATAAATACAAACTACAGCCAAGAAACTTAAGCAAGATCAGAAAATGGATGTATCGAAAGAAACGAACTATTGAAAGGGGGAAATAAAAATATGAGCACGAAAGAATAAAAGCTAAAGAGAAGAGGAGGGAACATCGAATTAAGAATGTGACTGCCAGATTTCCCGTTCAGGGGGTATGAACGGATGAACCGTTACACAGAACTTCAAAGTCAGACTGCCTTATCTTGCCGGCATTGTATATGAGCCACCTTGGGGTCTGAGCAAACATGATTGACTTACGTGACGTAACATTACGGCCTCGTGAAATGCAAGTGCATTACCCTGTTGTCACTGTCATGTTACGGGGTTCAAAAGCTGCTGCTGTGCAGTGACGTGGACCAGCGGCAGGATTGCACATTCCTTCGCCAGCCGCTGCCAGGCGTGATTCCGTGCTCCAGTATTCAAATCCTTTCGCCCGAATGGAACGAGTGCGGCCCCCCCCCCTCCCGCCGTTTGATCTTTCGACGTACATGAAATAAATACAACTAGAATTTAATTCGGAAATGTTATTGAATTGCGGACATTCTGATGCACGTCTGCCACGCTTCCACTCATGCGCGTGAGTAGCAATCAAAGTTTTCGGTGGTGTTTTAATAAAATCATGTTATTGATTTTTAAACGTCAAGTTTATCGCATGTGAGTACTGTTATTCGCTCTTTTCAACACAGGGCGTAAAATGAAAGCACAATTGAAATATTGCGTCTTGTATCAATCACCGCACTTCGTATACGTAAACACTAAATCTAATGCGGTGACATTTGTTCTTTGCAGTTATTGAATATTAAACAGTACATGCTGTGTTTTGTTTTTGGTCCGATATAATCCCTCTGTTGCACTAAGAAGGCACTGAAATATTTTCGATTTTCTAGAAGGCCGTTTGTATTTTTCCCCATTCAAATAATTCCGTACGTGAACCAAAAAAAACTCTTTACAGTCTGTTATGTTTATTTCAGTTTTTCTGTTGGCATGGAGTTGATACTGATTTCAGTTACCTATTCGTTTTCCTTATTTCGACCCTTGAGTTTAAACATACGACGCTGCCTCGAAACGCGGCGTCGTATCTCAGAGTAAAGATCTTTTCAATTACACCGCTACAACTGAACACCTCAAGAGCTGCTAAGTTACCGATGTTTCGAAAGAGCGTCGTGCCATGTAAACGTCGGAAACTATTTACCAGTCGACAGGCTGTAAAACACGAGAAGACTCGTATTTCCAGTAGCACAGCTGCGAGAGTATGGCCCATTTACATGTGTGCAGTGCAATTGGCTTTCAGCAAGAAACCTGTGTGGTAGGTAGACTAAGCACCTAACATGTTTAGAAATTATATGCACTGAACGGAAACGGGAATATATATTTTTTTGTTCCATTCTTAATGTAAACAGACCTCTGTGATTTGCATCTTTGTTACTTTCGGAACTTATTATTATGATGAAGAATCGTGACGCAGAGGCGTGTTGCTGGTGGTTTTCGTTAACACCTTGCCTTGTGGTTATGCGAGTTCTTAGACCTACAAACTCAAACTTTCAGATAATTAGTTTGTCTAGATTTCCGCAAACACAATTTCCTTGGAACGAGAAATGTTGATACAGGTTAAACTAAGTTTGACTCTAGTTTGGTATGACACGACAGAGCCAGTGGCGCTGAAAATGTAGTGAAATTAGAAGTCGCAAAATATTGGTGGATTTGTATTTGACTCAAGTTTATGAATACGACGTGCGTGTATCAGGGGCCGGAGTAGAGTTCAATGCGTGAAGTGGCTGGCTTCTGACTGACTGACTGACTGCGGTTATAGTGTAGGCGAAGGCAGGTGTTTTTCCAATCATTTCCGTTGCTTCCGGATTTTTGGTTCCCGCTGCGTCCTGGCCTATATGTTTCTGGGACCGGTTTCACGTTAGTAAGAGACCGGACCATATTCCGTGTGGCACCGTTACGTAGAATGCTTGGATCGGTACGTCTGCTCCCTCTCCACGCCTTCGTGGCGTGTACCTAATCACAGGGTTAGCTTTCGCCTTTAATTTACCTGCTTAAAAACTATATCAGTCCTTTGACATTGTAATGTGATCCTCACGACTGGTTCCTGTAAAATTAATTGCAGACTAATATTATTCTTCCATTTTCCTATTCGCCTGTTCCCATTAGATTTTGGAACCCAAGTTTTGTATTATGTTTTTCCTTCCTTGTGTGCTTGGCCCGTGTCATATATGGAGGAGGAAAACGTTTTATTAATCTCAGGGCAATGGTATAATTTCAATTTCCTTCTCGTTACGGATATTTGAAGGTCTGAGAGATCTCTCGTCTTCCGGTATATACTGCATCACAGTCTAGTCTGTGCACTTCTTCAGGTGGCACTGCCCACAAGAGCAAGTGCACATGAGACATTTCTCTTCTTCTGAACGTTTCTGTAACCGCAAATTACATGTGTCCCAATTTTCAGGAGGCTGTGTTTGAAGTTCGCTTTGTTTTCACTTTGCTGGATGCAGTGATTATGATGACGAAACTTGAAGTTGTGGAGACTCCTAGATATTGATGGAGGCCTACATACAATGAAATTTGTTTCCGGGACCGGATGGATATCCTGTAATTCTACGCTTCATGTCCCTAGGGTTTCTTCATCATCAGTCAGTCTCCTGTAGTGACCACTACACATGAAAGGTTCTTTTTAACCGCACTTCCGCTGGCTTTTACTGAAATGTGAACTGTACTACTACAAATTTTATGACAACTGCACAGGCCGTATAGCATCGAATGTTAGGGAGATAATGAGTGATGAACTGGAAAGAACTGGAGGGAAGCGGTCGTGGTTTAATTTGAAGCTTTGTCCAGGCATAGTACTGCAGGCGCAGCGGAAAGTTGTGAAGGTCATGAAGACGGTCTCCTTCCCAGCCGAAATTCGAAATTAGAACCTTCAGAATGCAAGCCAAAAGTGACACCTGCTGAGCCACCTGGCTTGGTTTGAGTAGGTGTCAGCAGCAGCATCGAGTTACAGCATCAGAGGACGCGTTATCGCACCACACGTTCATTGTGAACGGACGCTGTGTCATAGCGCAGTCCTGACACTTTATTGCCAGGATTTAATTCTTTCTTTCCAGGCCATATTTGCTTGTTTCTGTTTATTTTTTAATTTTTGGCCCTCAAATTCTCTTCTTTCTTTTCATTATTGCTTCTTCAGCTCAGCGTTTCAGTCATTTCTGCTTTCTTCTTAACTCACTGTCACCTGTGTCGTGTAGACTGAAAGCTGACTGCATCACTCACCCATTTAGTTGCCCATGAGGATCAGCACTTAATCTTCACTACCTCAAATTCATTACAACCTTTGAATCGATTTACGCTCAGGCGCGGAGACGCAGTGTAAATAAATGATGCTGAGACACGAACAAGACTCAAGGTAGGCGCAGGGCTTTGTGAATTTTGGAGTGAAGACCGAGCTATGTACGCACACGTGTAGACGATAACGACTGCGTCTCTTTGACATGCGTAACACCACGACGCTTGTACTTAATAATGCATATGGCTATTAGTTGAGTCGCTCTTATGTTCTGCAGTCTCCATGTTCATCTGAATCACTGCAAAAATGACCTATGTCTTGTTAATATTAACATTGTAAGAGTCGTTTCTGTTTGGTCTTTCAAAATATTTCAAATTGTTTTCCTCCATCAGATATAACTAAAATACATTTATTTAACCAACACGTTTCGGATATTCATCCACTCTCAAGGGCATCACAACACTTAAAATCACTCTGTTGGGGGTTATAAAATGTCCAATCTAAAATTTTCTTATAAAACTTATCCATATTCTACGACTTACACTATCTAAGTTCCCCATTTTTTCTTGTGTCTCTTAGTTACTGTTGTTTATACGAAGACAGAGGTTTGGTCAATTCAGTGTCCCCGTCAGAGTAGATTTAAATAATTTTTGTTTGCTAAAAGACCGAAGCCCTGTGCGTTTATAATTCCAAAATACACGATAGGATGGGAAGAATCCGATATGTCGTTTGCCCTTCTCCATGCTCAGTCCTCCTCAGCCTCCCTGTTCTTCTGCCTCTTTTTTCTTCTTCTAACGTCGTCTTCAGTTTTCGTAAGCCATGGATACGGATTCAAGACTTTAGGTTTTCGTGGCGGTAACTGTGAGGGTTAATTTTGTGCGGGATGTGACGCCGTGTAGTCTGCTGCCAACCACCAACTTCGGCAACTGTCGGACCACACAGCCTTTTATTCCACATGACATGAAACTGATCTTCGTGAACGTGACAGTTCGGTGACACGACGTGATTCAGACGCGTGTATATTTTGACATGTAATAAATAATGTCCCGTGTCACAACGATGTGTGTTCAGCGTCTGAAGTGTTTAACGGCGAGTCGCTACATCGAATCAGTTTTCCTGATTACTTAGATTGAGCTCCATTCCACGTACCGCCAATCGCTACTGTGTAATGAAGTGTCCGACTCCATGACAACCTTCTCTGCTGGTTGTCTAAATTATCTTACGCAGTCAGTCACGTTTAGCTGACTGGCTGATCTGCTGTTGGCCTAACTGGAACGAACTGACTGATCCGATCTGTTGTCATAGAGTGCCACTGTGCGTCAGTGCCCATATCCATTAGAGTGAGAACGAGAAGGATATTAGAATGACTTTCATTGCCCTTCATTTTCATTCATTTTCCTCTTCATGTTAATTGCCTTGGTTCTTTATGGTGAAGAGTATGCCATCTGTAGCTATGGCACTGTGCTTCACTGTAATTGCCTCCGTACTTGAACATACAGTCAGCCCCCCCCCCTCCTCCCCGCTCACTACCCCGCAATCCACAGATTTCAAGTGTCCACGATCTTTCGTTTGTATTCCTTCTTCCTTCTACGCCATTTCCAAT